>CM021701.1:56500133-56725483 GCA_011074415.1 Stictonetta naevosa | reverse complement strand
CCGGGGCAGAGCCTGCGCCCGACCCCGCGGCGCTGCCCGGCGGCGGCGGCGGCCTGGGTCCGGGTCCGGGCGGCGGCGGCGGGCGCGGTGCAGTGAGCGGGGCTGCCACTGGGGTCAGGGAGCAGGCACCAGGAAACACGGCGGCCACGGAGCGCTGCTCGCACGCACACACACACGCACACACACACACACACACACACCACGGCTCCTCCCGCCGCCTCGCACTTCACCCCCCCGGGCAGGGAGGGAGGGAGGGAGGAATCGCTGCTGCATTTCCCAAGTGCGGCAAAGCCTCCCCCCGCCGAGCCCGGGCGCAGAGGCCGGCGAGAGCAGCGGCCGTGCCGGGGTCAGGGCGCGGAGCCGGCCGCAGGGCAGCCCCGGGGCCCGCAGCCCCCGGGCGGGCAGAGCGGGCCGAGGGGCGATTTCCGGATAACTGCAGTAATGCCAGGCCCCCGCGGGGCTTCCCGCGGTCAGCACCTCCCGGCATCAGGCGCTGATGCGGGGGTCGGTTCCTGCGGTGGATGAGCTAACCTCAGCCGCCGGGAGGATAAAAACAACACACAGCAACGCTACCGGGGGATTACCACTGGGGCTGAACGTTGTCCTAGGGTAAGTGGGGCTTTTCTATGCAGAGGTAGCATCAGGGAGCGTGCTGTTGTCTTTTTGCTTCCTTTTTTTTTTTTTTTTCAAAATCCACAGCGTTTGTGTCACCAGCCACAACAGTGATAAAGTAAAGAAGTAAAGATCAGACGTGTTTGGGTTTTTACTTCCAAGACAACAACTGGGAAGGGGGAGTTCCACACAGCCGTGCATCTATAGTGCAAGAAAAAAAAAAATCCAAAGGAGCTGACAGAAAAAAATGAAAGCTCCTACCAGGCTGCTCAAAGCACGTCGTGCCCTACATATTTTAAAGAAATAATTTTGACTCTGGCCAACCTTTGGATATGCATGGCAACTAGGCAGGTTTTTCTTTGTTGCTGAAAACAATGAGAAGGGTCCAGGGCATTGTCAGACAGAAACCCACTAGGATGGATGGTCCCGTTTAGAAGCGCAGCAAACTAAGAAAAATCAGCCTGAAAAAAAAAAAAAAAAAAAGGGTTTAAATGGCATGTGTTTTTTTATTTTTTTTTTTTTCCAAATTTGACATCAGACCTTTCTGATCTTTTATTATTGCCATTTTCCCTTTTAATAGAAGTAAACCCTGAACCAGCAGAGGAAAATTCCTGCTCTCCTGTTTCAGACAAAACGGCCCACAGTTCATCATCCTCCTCACCAAACCGAAGCAACATTTTCAGGGAATCTTTGCCTGGAATGGAGTCTGGGGCCATAGTTTCACAAACACGTTTGTGAAACTGCCTGCCCCTGATGCTGCTGTAAAATAAGCGATGCAGCACTCAGCCCACTTAGCCACCTTCTGGCCCTGCTCAAGTCCTTGTGCAGGAACGGGGAACCCCACCTGGGACAGAGATCCAGTCGGCGCTAGGGAAATGCAGCCTGTTTTCCTCCAGATCAGCCTCCCCAACCCCACGACTGCACAAACGCTTGTGCTGCAACAAGGCTGGGAGCAGGATGAGCAGCTGGGGACACAAGGAGGACAGGATGGCTTCGTTGGTGCCACTGCCAGTTTAAATGTAAAAATATGGGGAGTGAGGGCAGGCGGTTCCATCCAGAACCTGCTGTACCCCTCCTCTGCAGCTGCAGCAGAAGGACTTTTCCTGTGTTTGCCTTCCTACCGCATCCTGAGCCCGCAGCGCTACGAATGTGAGCTTCTGGCACAGAAGGAAGACCAAGGAGGAAGTACGGGTAGGTGACTGCAAGCTCAAAGACCCTCTCTCTGATAGCTTGTACAGCCAGAGACAAATCAGAGCCATTACCCCAGCGTCTCAGTGTCCTCGTACTGAAATAAGCATTTACCTAATTTACTAGTCCTTACATAAAATAAAGTATATGGCTTCAAAGTTAGCCTTACTTGGCTTTTGCCAACATGAATCAAGCGTGGGTCCTGATTCTGAGGTCACACCGTTTTCACGATACTACGTGTTCAGCGGCAACACCGAGCTGTAACACAGTCACGGGGAGCACTGTTTCTAATAAGTGACTCCACAAACTCAGAAACATTTTCTGTCAAGAGCACATAACGAAATTCTTCCTTTTAACAAACTACTTGTTTTCAGTTTCCCCAAGAACACTGTGTGTTCCAAAGTACCCACTTTTAGAAATGCATTGTCCGTGGAGTTGGTACAAGAGGGAAAAATTGTTTTCTTAAATTGATTACAGGCTTTTCTGAGGGAAAGACTTCTATTTTGTTGCCTTTCCTTTCGAGTTCAAACGAGCAGCCTCAAAATGCAAGTATGTAAGTACAGAAAAAGAAAATGTCTTTATTGTGGCTGGAACATGGACTTACTAATAAATACACACTTGACAAGAGGATCTCAAAGATAAATTTGGAAAATTAAAAAGAAAACAAGCTGGTTATTGTGAGTGTCACAGGACTGATTTTTCTAGTTGGGTGAAATTCAAAATAGTGAACAAGCAGCTTTTGTTTACTTTAGTACTTCTTATTCATAACGTTTCAAGTGTGTATTATACATGAAACTTGGTCATGTTCAGAGTTTGCTCTGGATTTTGTTCTTTCACTTTTACAAATCCAAGGCAAGTATCATCAAATGCACAGATGCAGCCGACGCATGTTAAAAATTATGAAATACTACAGTGTCATGAAAAGCATATAGATTCTCCAAAACCTATCATGCAATCTCTGATAGTACTTCCATAGGTATTATCATCTCCAGCTTCTGCCAAGCACAAGAAAAAGCTATACACTTTTGAGATACACACAGAGCAGTTCAGAGTGAATTAGGGAAGCCTGTCTCACTTTGATTTTCACTTTGGGACAAATCTTCCCTAAGTACCTATCTGTGGACACCTTTTCATCTTTTACATAGAAAAGACCAACCAACAAACAGACACAACTTTCCAACTGCACATCACGACGTTGGTCTGTGATTACCGTATTAGCCTGACAGAGCTCCTACCCGGTTAGGATGTACTGCATCATGTGGTGCCTTATTGTGCTCCATGATTTGCTGCATGTCACGTGTTGAAGCTACTCTCAAAGTAAGGTATCTCAAGAATATTCCAACGTCTGACCCAAGGAGGCAAGACCTGATCACAGGCCCATGTTTCACAGTATAAAATGATTGCCAATGCTACTTGGAGGTTGGTTCCACAACCCATCCACTCCTTCACCTCCTTTTTTTTTTTGCTCCCATTCTTTAAGGACACAAACCACGTAAGAAAAAAAAAAATAAAAATGTTTTTAAAAAGCCTCCTTCCAAAAAGGCTTTTAAAGCAGTTCAGTTTCCCCAGCCCAGTTCACAACAGTCTCTTGAAAGCTCTCACTACCGTAACACAGGGTGCTCCAGTCAGCGGTGCAGGAGCAAGACGGACGCACGCTATGTTAGTTTCAGAAAAAGGCCACTGATCCACATTATCTTTGAGTCTGGACACAGTATCACAGGGGTTTTTTGTAACCTTTTTGTTTGTTTGTTCTTGCCTTTTTTTTTTTTTCCTTTTTTGTTTGTTTGGTTTTGTTTCAATACATGCATTACCTGGATTTTTGGCCAGTTTAAGACAACAGCAACGAGGGTTCTCATTTGTACTGCACAGAGAACTCGGAACTCACATTCAGCTTTCAGAGACTGGGGCATGGCGGTGCACCAGTAAATTACCTACAGTTCTAGGCAATACATATTTTAAGAAAGCAGAAACTGATCCAGTGGGCATCCACTGGTGGCAGCCTACAATGAAGTCACTAGACTAAGCGTATTTCACCAGCATGCCGCTGCGATTCTGCCAAAAACCGGATTTTTAATGGGCTTGTTCCCCTCATTGAAGCAACAATTCTCCAGTAACTATGGAACAGAAGACAGTTGGAGAACACCATGTTAGTTTAGCCTTTATGCCCCACCGAGCAAATACTACATTTCAAATTTGCACAATGTAGCTGGATAGGTGAAAAGTTCTCTGTTGCTCTCCTCCTCCGTTTGTAGCCTGAAAGTCACCAAGCATTTGGTGTGCATGCTGCCCAACAACAGGCATACAACAGAAGTATCAGTATCAGATATAAAACCAAACCAAACAAACAAAACCAGGATTCAAACTTCGAGGATACAAATGGTTCTGTTATCCCTTGGAGTTACTTTCACATAGAAAATCAAAGAACAGAACTAGCAAAAAATTAAACTGTAAAAAAACAAATTAAAAAAATACAATACTCCTTGGCTTTACATTTTTGTAGTCTTTGCTGTTACCATTTTTTTATGTGACTTTTCTCTCACAATATGGGCCCATACACTCACCAGTTCAGCACTCCCACAAACGCTACATCTTCAGGAAGAAACCATGGCCTCTCCACAGAAGCGCACCAGCTTTTCCAGAAAAAGGACAATTCTCTTAAGGAAGTGAAACTGAAGCCTTCTGTCAGAAATGTGCAGACAGAGAGGAACACATCATTATAATGCTGATAGAGCATCAAGTAAGACTACTGAAGGAAATATCATCAGTTGTCCTCTGGGCATTCTTTTTATATTCGATGGACCAGAACATTGTCACAGGATAATGGTTGTCTGCCGCCTTGCCCCTATTAAATTAAATTAAATATTTGATTGGAACTTTCCTACTTGCTCTCTGTAGAAATAAAAACTGATGCAAAAAAGCTGTAGGTGAATCATTTGCCCTTCTAAAATCTCCCATTTTAACTGCTAGGCAAGGTACCTAGAGAAGAAACCATTCCTATTAAGTTTGGGGGGGGGGGGGGGTTTAAATTTTTCAAAATTGAGAAGGATGTCTGGGTGATTTATTCCTTCATAACAGAGCAGGCAGGGATTTCAGCTTCGTATGTACATAAAGATGCAAGTACGGTTTGATGCATGGCAGTTATTACAAAGATATTACTGCAGGAACATGTAGGTTTGCTCCCAGATAGTGAAGGCTCAGGACACATTACAAGGAAAAGTTTTTGGTGTTCGCCTTCTGGTCAACAAGCCGTGGCAGTGAATAAGGAAAGTAATGTGAGGTGGTCAAACATCCCATTTGTTGTGTATTGATCTGCCTGTTTAGAAGGTAGATGCCTGTTTCTCAAGTGATCTTTTTATCAGTTAATTGGTCTGCAATGTATTCGGCCAAGGCCAATGCATCAGGAAGTCTTCAGTTTATTCCTACCGCAGTTCAGCCACGCAAAGCTCACTGTACCAAATAATTCCCAAACTTCAAGTTCTGGCAGGAAACAGGCATTCACTACTACGGCAGGGAGAATTATAGACCTCTCTTCTGCTTGAACTTTCGCTTACTCAACAACTGCTGTCCCTTTTCATCACAAACACTGCTTCATCCTGTGGCAGACTGGCCGCAATACATTTCTGTTCAGAGATGTAAGATGAACTTCGTACCCAGGAGTTCTGAGTAGTCAAGGCAATATCAGAAAGCTTCCTAACTACACCCTCCCTCTACTCAAGTCCTTCTGATTTCAGAGACAACGTGTAGGGAAGGTGGTTTATATCACATGAAGTGCACTCTGCAAATTACAGACTTCACGAGTGGAAACTCTGTAGATGGAGAAAAATCATTCTCTGTTCCTGAGAGAAGGTCCCTATTGCACTGAAAGCTACCTACGAAATTCTCAGCATCAGTCAAAATTCCACATGGAAAGCAAATTGCAAAACTGAAACAGACCTTAGCTCACAGTGCAAATACAGAAATCTACATGGCGATGCTGAAAAGAGAATACCACTCCTAGGCTATCTTGAATTTTTCTTTTTAAAACTACAGATCCGACTGCTCATTCAGCTGTTGTTGATGACTTTTGTCAACAGTTACTCAGAGTTAACCTCTTTACATCTAAACAAATAAGCCAGAGCTTTGCTTCATGCCTTGCATAATTAACTTACATTTTTGACAGAAGTTACAGCCATAATCTCCAGCACACCTACTTCTAGTTCCAGTTTATGGACTCCAAATTACTTTGGGGCCAGGAGTGTGTTCCCTTTACAGAAAATTGTAGGGAATTGTAGGATAATTATAATGAAAAGCCTTACAAGGGGACAGGCATTCCAATATGAAGATCTTTTCCAATCTGAGCATGCAGCTAAGAACAAGACTTCCTCAAGGAAGGAAAAGATGTTTGCATTTTCAGGAGTCTCATCACTTTGAATGTCCCCAACAACACTGGTGATCTGAAAGCACATGTAAACCTAGAGCCTGAAGCCTGAAGCCAAAGTTCATTATGTGTTAACTACCCTAATTATCAAATTCTGTGGTACTCAGGATGCTTATGAAGCCCAGATTCTCTGGTGAAAGAGCAAAGTTTAAATTCACACACAGGTCTGTTTAATGTAAGATAGGTTTCTGGAAAGAAACAGGTAAGATCTTAAGGTATAATCTCTAATTAATGACCATTTTTGTCACTTGATTTGATGTTTTAAAATCAATATTCCATAGCAGTTATTGTCTAGATTTTGAATGCATACAGGCTGAAACTGCTTGTTCACTACCGAAGGATCCTATATTGTTGGATTCAGACGCCCTAGGAAAAAAATCCTCTCTTCCAGTTATTGTCTAGCATTTGAGTTCAGTGTTGGCAAACTGGCCCCTGCATGTCTTTGAGGCATATGGAAATTGATGATGAAGGTGTCTAGTATAACTAGAAGTATTATAATTTGATGAAAACTGAGGCAGTGAACTGTGAGAAACTGCTAAATCGGTGTCATCAAACTCTGCTTGAAAAATAATGAAACAGAAATACTACTAGGACACAAGAAATGCAGGGCAAGGACTGGGAAACCGGAGACTAAATGCAGAAATTAAGGAAACATACAAGATGTTATTTTCATTGTTATTTTTGAAACACATACCCAAAATACAATGCAATGTTCCTGTCCAAATTCACTTTATGGAGACAGTGACATCATGTCTCCTCCAAATTGTTCAAGCCTGAATCTTGGCACGAGTTCTTCCAATAGAATACCATGTTTGGCCCTGGCACTCTCGCCTGTCTACCCGTAACCATGTGCAGAATAAGAACAGCACCATGGCCAATGCAAATCCTAGTAATAGCTCAAGTCCCTTGGGGCAACAGAAAAAGACCAAAATAGAAAACATATTACAGTTTTAAAGCAATAATATTGTTAAGGAAAATAAAACAAATGTAACCTCAGAAGTAAGATGACATTTATTGCCTAAAAGTTAACAATTCCTGAAGCTGTGAACGTACTCTATAAATAAAGACCTGAAGATGGCAGCGGAAAGATCCTGATACTGCTTTATTCATACATTTTGAATGAAAACAAACCAGACAAACATAGAAATCTGGGAACAAGAGGACACAGGAGGAAGATACATGTTTTAAGGACTTACTTGGATCACTAAACACACTTGACATACTGAAAAAAAAAAAAAACACAATAAAGATTCTGTTCAGTCGTAGCCATGTTTTGAGATAGAAACACATGTACTCTCAAGAAAGGGACATAAGCTTGCATATTCAAAGATTTGCCAGAAAATTTGTACAAAAAGATCACAGGGAGACAGAGACAGCTGGAAAAATTGGAGCAAGGGCTCTGATTTTCATGCCAGTGTTACACCTAATGCAAAGGGAATGCAGATGGTGGTCTGCAAGCTATATGTTATTTCTCCTGCCACTTAGCAGTGTGCTTGGACAAGAATCGGAAAGTAACAAGGAAAAAAAAAAAAAAGACAAAGGAATGATAAAAGTTGTGCCATTGTAAATGAAAATATTTGTGTCAAAATATTTCTTACAGTCATATCATCTTTATGAACAAAAGGCAAACCTCAGCATCAGTGCAGCCGTATATATCAAGCACTGATTTCTTTAAAGCACTGACTGATTTGAAAATTTAACTAAGCTATACCCACAATCTCACCATAGCGTGCACATAGCAGAAAACATGAAACGGAAAAAGATCTATAAACAAACAGCCTATATCATGCTTTAAAAGAATGATAATGAGATGTTTTTGCACATGGCTTTATCCAGATTAATTATCTATAAACCTAACTAGAAAGATGTGCTAGTAAATGTCTAGAAGATTTCTTTCTATTGGGGGATATACAGATAGGAAGCTTAGTAGAAAAAGGGTAAATGGAATCCAGAGAGGACTTACTGGCAATACATGCAACATTCAAAAGTAATCTATGCATGATTTCCATGGGTTTTAATATCACCTTTTCCCACAAGGTGATCTTAAAATCTGTGTGTTAAAAAGTCATGCTTTCTGTCAGTTACTTTTAATCCACACTCTGCCCTTGAGAAGACTTCTTCTGTCGTGGTAGTATACGTTTCCCGTTTATATATTTTTTCGCCACCAGAATTATTGGCCACAGTTCTATCTTTTGTGATGTCATTACTGCAAATTCAAAACTGTCATCTTGTTTAAAAGATTAAACGTTTTAAAAGAAAAACAGTTTCTAAAATCAGTTTATAAAACTCACTTTGAATTTAGCCAGGGTACCTTTCTGTCCACATTGGATTCCCATTGATTCCTGTTGTGCTTTCAGATCTGCATGTAGCCTTTGACGGTGGCTGAGAGAAGCAGAGTCACAGTGTCTCTTTGGAGCACCCTCACTGTCACAATGACATGTCCATTGAGATGTCTCACTTCTGGAAAGGAGAAATGAAGTGAAAAAATTAATAACATAAAAAAAGACAAAGGAAAAAGAAGGGATTGGGATCTCAACTCTCCACAAGGCCAGTGGCATGTCTAGAATGGAGCTAAACCTACAAAACTCTACAGTTTCTAAAACAAATCTGGATGGAAAACATTCTGAGACTAGCTGATGCGTCTACCGAGATGCAAGATAAACTAGCAGTCTGACAATTACGCTTTCCTATTTAGAACAAGCTGTTAGCCAGCCATTTCATATGCAACAAAGCCTATTAAACCAAACTACCCCATCCCTCCTTGCTGGTTTCAGTAACACTTCCTATTCTTTCCAATGTAAATTACCTGTGGTATAGTATAAACTTAAAAGACAATTAACATACATGCAAGTTCTTGAGTGGGTAAATTATTCTTCCTGTCTGGAGTCCTCTGTTTCAATTAATAACGTGAGCCAAAAACGGTAAAGGAAGAGATCAAAATTATCAGTTCACACTTCAGTACTTTCAGTTCAGAGCCTGAATAACTGTGCACACGTCATTGGCCAACATTCACTCATCTTCTGATGGATTTTCACCGGGGTGCTCTTTTCCAAACACTTGTTGGATCAGAACGCTAGTTACCTACGTTCAGTACTGCCAAACTAACAAAGCAAAAATCAATGATTAAAGCTCACAAACCACAGGATTGCCACAGTCTGCAAGCTGCTAAACTTCTTTTTTTTTTTTTTTTCTTACATTTTGTTGTTGCTACACTGTTGTAAGAGTGCTTTTGGTGTTACATTACATTCATACCAGAACGTGTGTGCGTGTTTACAGGAAGGCTCAGTGGCACTGCTGCTGAAGGAGCTCTGTTCTCCCGCACACGAGTGACCAGAACACGGCACCACGGGGAGCTCTGCCGCTCCCTGTTGATAGCAGGTGTTAGAGCCTCTGGCAGGAGAGAACTCCCAGGTTTTGGGCTCTGGATTCTGCACGTGCTGGAATCAAAAATCTGTTTCTTTGTGTCACTCATAGAAAAAGGAGTCAGGCTCTCAGGATTTTTAAAAATCTGGATTTCAAAATGGAAAGCACATAAAAACATGCTCGTAAACTGTCCAAGAAGTGATCCAAGAGGCGGTGTCTTAAAACACCCCAGGCCATGCCTATACTGGTTTATTACTGTTGTTTTGTTCTTCCCTGAGAGGGAGTGAGGATGGGAAGGAGTTGTCACATGAGATACTTCATCTGACAGCGAATTACAATGCTTTGTAAGACACACTGGTAGCTACAGAGTAAGAGGAGTTGAAAGGGCTCAAAAGATACTAATAAAATAGGAACACACTCCACAGACTAAATTTTTCTTTGAAACACAGGTTTCTCTAACAGCCAAGGCTCCGTTCAGACCTAGCAAAAGCACACTTTAAGTCAACAGGACTGGTACATGGCTTTGAGAAATTTGAATCTGACTCATGCCTAGTGCCTTAAAAGTGTCCCTCCCAGTGTCATCGTTATCCCACCATAAACCAGTGCTTCATCTTAGACTTCTTTCCTCCTGCCAAACCCCACTGTTTTCAGAGACAATCTGGGATTTGCAAGGAATACCAGATCAGCTTCCTTTCAGATGCTAACTAAATATTTAAATCTTGCTCCTACTGAAAGAGGCAGAGGTTTTACCATTAGTTTAAACAAAAGTGAGATCAAGTTGCAAACTTACAACCGTGCACCTATTAAACTTTTGCTTTAGCTTGGAATTCTCTGTACAAAAAAGGTCACTCCAAAAGCAAACCCAAATGTAATGAGCTTACAATTTAAGACTCCCTAATGCTGACAGAGCAAAGGTGTTGCACTGTAACAGAGATGTTGATAATGGTGTCACCCAGTTTACACAACTCTATACGGATTCTCTTTTAAACAGTTTCTGGTGCTAAATTATTAGTTCTTATTTGTGAGTTAAGGCTAGACTCCACCAGCACGCAACGATTTATGCTGCCTGCTCCAGAAGCCATGCAGGTTCAGGATTTTTTTTCCTTTGTTAAGCTCCCCTTCACACACCAGTTTGAATGTTTCATCCTACAGACATCAGGGGAATCACAGCCAGTAGCTCAATGGTACACGGCTTCCCTTACTGAAGCCAGGATTTGCACGGCCTGTTTTGAGAACAAGACAATTATGTCGTGATGGACTCAGACTTATTTTATTAACAGAAGCCTCCATTTCCGATCGCCTACTCGTCACTGTTCTTGATTTTGTCTCTTCTTTATTTGGTACAGAAGAAGGATACATGATACTTTTTAAATACCTATACTAAAAATGAATATTAGAAAATCCTATATTGTGTTTTACCTGTCAGAGGTCATCAGCAGCTGTATTTCAAGAAAACTGAAGGCATTAGATGTAGTTTGCCCAGTAGATTAATACTGAGCTGTGAACTTTCATCCTCTACAGCAAGATTTCCATCCAACTGACACAGAACTGACATGCAGTAACACTTACAACCAGGGGGATCCAATTTAGATGGAGTTCAAATGGTTTCAAGCTACTCATAGGTCACAGAGGTAAAGTATGCATAAGAGAGCTGGCTTTAATCAGAAGGTTTTCAGTAATGTCACACCAGAAGTGATAGGCCACATTGAAAATGAACTGGATGTTCGCCTTGAGAATTAGATTACAAATACATTTAAATATTCTGAATACATTCTTTAAGGCATTTTCACAAGCCCAAAATGTTGGGATTTTTTTTTTTTTCAGGATAATAGAAGAAGACAGAATTTTGCATGAGCATGAAAAAAAAAAAAAAGTCTTTCCCATGTGGCATCATATCTGTGATACCTATTCACAAGCTTTTGGGGAAGAAAAAAAAAAACAAAACAAAACCAAAATAACTTCATTGTGGGTGACAGTTTGGAAATAATCTCAAAAGACTCAACGTTTTCTCCACAGCAGAGCATTAGAACATAGGAAAATTGAGAGGGACGGCAAAGATTGCAGTGAGAGAGAGGATTTAGGAAAGGCCAATTTTAATGCAGTTATCAAATGCTGAGCCACTTGTGAAGCGGGCAGGTGGATTGTCCATTTAGCATTTCATACTAAAGAACAATGTGAAAATGAGAGGACTCATTGAAAGACGTGACACTGAAATACAAAATGTAACTCTCTTGAGAGACTTTCGAAGGCTATATTCCACCCAGAAAACCCTGAATCTGTCAGGTGTTCTCATTTCAAGTTTCTCTGATTACCTGGCTGTATCCAGACCAGTCCTGTGCTCTCCTTCTCACGCAAATGGGCTGAGCTGTATCTCCACACCACTAGCCAGGAGGTAAACTGGGAAACAGCTCAGTAAAACAATGGAAAGCATCACACACCTTTTGCACAGTCACTCCTACTGGTTTGCTCTACTTTTAAGAAGTGCTTCACGGCAGAAATAAAAACCCCTGCAGAGAGCCTAGCAGACAAGCTCTGCCAACTTCCTGAAGACTTTCACTGAGTTTTGTTAGGAAAACGATTAAAATCCTGACTGTTGTGCCTGTCTACAGTATCCTCTCTGCAAAACACCTCGTCAAGGCCACAAAGAGAAGGGGGAACTCCATCTGCGAGCAGATGAACAAGGCTGCTGCTGGAAATACAGTGCTGCGTCTCATGTCATATTACAGCAAGCAGCTCGGCTCAGATCAGCAAAGCAGAAACAAGGAACCTGACAGGGTGGGATCCAGTGCTTTGTGACTGCATATCCACCCAGTGGCATCATATTCAACACACTGGGTGTGTGGCGTCACATCCAACAAAAATGCACTCTTGTAAGCTGTTAATTTCCCTGCATCCTGCACTGGTAATTTAACACGTACAAACAGAAAAGGAAAATGAAGAATTCAAAACAGGATTTTCTTAAACAGGATAAAGTTGGGCTCGTTGAGTTCCTTACTACAACTGTTTCCACCACCACTCATTTACAGCCATTTCAGGTAGCTCTATACAGAACTCTAAGATACAGGCATAATACAGGCATAAATTTAAACACTGGACTGGCTAGAGTGTCTCCATCTAGGTTAGTAAAATAAATATTTATTTTTTCCCAAAACTGGGAGGCTTTTAAAGACCCATCCATCACAGCTCTCTAAGTCTGCATCCATTTTTCTTTCTCGCACTGAAAGAACAAGTGGTTTATCACATCCAGGAAACCATTCGTTTCATGAAGTTGTGTCTTCCATGCGTTGCTCTCACTCACTGGTCAGACTAGCATCACTAAATTAGATGCAGTGTTCCCCATTTTTAATTACACCGCACAGCTCAGTTTTCTACATGTGCTCAGCTTTATAGGAAAAATAGCTGTGCTGCCCAAACACGAAGAGATTTTCTTCCTTTTCTTCCAGCCTACCAGCTCATATAATTCTTGAATTATGAAAAAGTCATTTTTCTTACTTATCTTCGGCACCTTGTCTTAACAAAATAAGATTCTAAAATAACAAGAACTAGCACAGGCCCAGTTGTTCCAAATCCCTGCATTTCCCTTTCCAACCTTCCTACACTCACCCCGTGTAACTCTGAAGCCTTTGATTAGCTGTGTTTCCATTTCCATGTGTACCTGCATGATTCCAAGCTGGTGGATTTAAGAGCACAGGGACTGCAACCTAAGCAGAAGTGCAGCATACTCCTATAATTAAAAACAGTTTATGATTAACTGAGACAGTTTTTCTTTTTTCTTTTTTTTTTTTTCTTTTTTTTTTTCTGGAAAACCAAACCATTCTGGTTTTTGCCTTTTGAAACATCCTAATGACTCATGGCATTTAAAATGGAGTTAAGTATTTTTCTTAACACAGCTGTATACGTTTTATTTCATACTTTTGCCAACATTCCTCATACACTCTTACAACTATTACAGTCTTCCTTTCATGTTTTTAATTTTTAGTTCCCATAGTTCCATAAAATATAAGCTGCTGAATGATCCCTAAGCTCTTTATTCCACTCCATAGCTTCATCAGAACCTTGGACAGATTTTAACATCCATCTTCTAGAGTTCTTTTCAGAAGGCAGCCATGGACTAGCATTAGACTCCAGCCCCTGGTCTCCTCCTTGCTTCCCTGAAGCAATTTCATCATTAAAATACTGTCCAAGGCTCTCCTACCTTCTTCCACTGATTAGGAGTTTTATTAGCTCCCTCCTTACAAAAACAAGAATCCCGCAGCAACTGGAGAACTCAGCAGATCAGCATGTCTTCCCACCAGAGGACAGGTGATACATGCAAGCTTTTCATCCTCATTGGAGGATGGTATTTATTTTTACATAGTGAAATAGGGTAAAATAGTGTTAAGATGCATCTCAGATCAAGTGAGTGGGAAATGGGAAACATATTTAGCTGTACTCTTGCAATCCTTGCTAGTGGAATGCCCTTACATGGCAACAAATGAGGCTTCCTTCAATCTTCTGCTAAGTGACTCCATCCTATCGTGCTTGTTAATGATCTGGCTTCAGTTGTTCATCTCTCTTACCAGTGCAATACACCTGGCATGAAGGCTTTCGTGCTAAAGAAAATCCCATTAGTGCAGAACGCTTCAGTACATCCCTGCAACAATGCAAACTAGCATGATCTCACCCTCATGTCCTCTACCCTCTACACTGGAAAGCCCGTGAATCCTAAAGCTTTGCAATGAACAACTTTCCTCCTCCAGCGAAATGGATCCTTAAAGAACATGGCAGGGCTCATAGGGAAGGAAGGCAGCAAGCACTTCCACGAAGGCTGACCTAAACCTTTGCAAGGAATTGCTTTAGGTACAAAGGGATCACCTCAAATCTTCTCCCCCACCTGCTGTAACTTCAGGTCATGGTTCAGGAACTTGTTTATATTTAACATTAAAAAGGAATCCACACCCAAGAGACAGAGTGTGTCCAAACCCTACGAAAACAAACACCCCGCAGAACAGATTACTGCACTGGTGGTTTTGAAAAACAGATCAACACTCCACCCCAGCCCAATGCTACTGAAGAGATGCTAAAACATGGGCATAAGACAAAGAGTTACTAGCCTTTCCTTCTGGCCCTGATTTGAGTGCCATTTAAGAAATAAAGCACAACACAGCACAGAGCACTAACTTTGTTGTAGAAATAAAGATGACAGAATGGAAACAACTATGTCCCAGCATCTACATTTTCTAAACACCAAACATTCCTAATGATTTCTCATCATGCTGCTTTTCATTCATCATCTTCCCAGGTTCTGCTCAGAGATTACAGTCCTCTCAAATGAGCTGCCTAACTCGTTTTATGTCAGCTGAAAAAACCCTCATGCCGAATAAGAATATTTTTTCCTCACTGATTTTTTAAAAAATAGGTATTTTCATTTAACTGCCACTGGATAGTGATGCTACATAGGACTCAAGATGTTTATTTTTTTAGTCTATTAGCATCAACATCTTTCTATAAAGTTGTGCAAATTGTAACAGTTAAGCAATGTCCTCTCTGTGGCTGCACAGCACCTTTCAAAAAACAGAGGATGTTTATTTTAGTTGCTAAGTATAATTTATCTGTTGATTCTTCAGCATCCGTATTTCATCAGCCCCCAAACCGTTAAGCTACCCCATGAGATGCATATCCAGTAACATCCATGGCTATCTCCACTGCCACAATGACAGAATATGCAGATACGAGCATTCTGCTTAGCTGGGTCTGAGCGATCAGAACCGATCGCCTGGGAAATGACAGGAACCATAAGGGTTAATGCGTGGGCTACCTCACAACACAGTCGTGTTCTTTTGCAATAACACACCAAACTTAATGACCATCATATAACGGTTGCACAATCTGAGATTTGGAAAACCTAGCCGCATTCAATTGCTTTCTCTGATTAGGTCTGTACTTATTTGGCATTACCAGAGATATCTCAATCCCTAAATAATTAACCTACAACCAATATCTATGAAATTGCCTCACTAAGCTCACTATCCAGGACTGTTTGCTGTTAAATTAGTAGAATAAATAATTTACACCAAAAAAGTGTGCACAAGATAGTGCCAATAAACCTGAGGGAACTTGTTCATTATTTGCAAGAAAATTGGATGAAACACAATTCCCCAAGTACAAGCCATTCTGTAGAGTAAAAGGTGTAGTATTATTAGTATTATTGCAGCATGCAGGGAACAAATGAAGTCGCGTGACTGTTCACTTCAGAGAAGGCTCTCTTCGTTAGCCTTTTTTCCAGAGCTATAAATACATCTGATATACTGTATATACACAGCATGTATGTGTATGTACACATAGGAGATTGTACATTTGCATATGAACTGCAATTCTTACGGAAAAAAAATCACAAATATTGCAGATTTATCTTCACTCATTACTGGATGAGCAAGGAGCTAGAGGAATAATGTTTAACACTGAAATGGTAGCTGTGTATCATTTCAAAAATCTGTAGATCGTGTTTTCTAGTGGCAAAGGTTACTATCGCTAAGTCTAATTGCTCAAGAAATTGGTTTGCAAATTTGTAATTCACAGGATTGTTATCAATTTAAGATCATTCTAAAATGATAAAACTTCTCTCTTTCAATGTTCTGCATGGCTACTCCTACACCACTTGCCCCAGCACACAGTGAATCAGTGAGAATCTGCACTAATATCCCTAGGAACTGGAAGAGGCATAGAAAAACAATACTGATTCTTGATAAAACTTCAGAAATATTATTAAATCTTTTTTTTCTTTTTCTTCTAAAGGCACATTCTGAATTTATAAGTAAAACCTCACATTTAGAAATAAATAAATAATCAAAACCAATTCACTGAGAACTATTCAGCACAGAAACTGGCGCTGAGGCCAAAGCAGAGTTTATGGCTTTGGCTGGGGCCCATCTCTAACAAGGCTCCTGAAAACTGCACACTCCGGCACTCAGAATGCTTGTAGTGTTCCAAGGCATAGCCTTCCCTTCACAGCAAGGTCTCAGACTGTCTATCGTGTCTATCTCTGTCTCTCGTGACTTAAGTTTTTGGCACAGAATACTGCTTTATGTTCCTCTGTAGATACTCCAACGCCCTGGGGATACGCTCCATCAGGGAATGCCCTAACCCAAAAAAACAGCGCCTCAGAAGAAAGCACCATCACACCGCCTCCTCTTCAAGCTAGATCTTCCCCACAAAGAGGGAAGGTCACTATCCTGTGTTGGTGTCTCAGCCCAGCAAGAGCCGCAGACAGATTCACCGCATCCAAGGAAGGTGCGGTAGAACTCACAGAATCCCTGGCTGCATCCAACCCCTTGTTTGAGCTTGAATTGAATGCTAACTCTCAGCCTGATTTGTGGTGGGTCGTTGATTTTTATTTGGTCACAAGTATCCTGGGACACGTTGTCTGACCTTGCTATGTATTCACGCTTAAAATACAATTGATGTTATTAATAATAGTAATAATAAACATTTATTCCTAGGTTATGAATCATGTAGTTGCATGACGTGGGTCCCAATGCTTGCTGCAATCTATCTTATTTAATGCTGAAACAAATAGATACGAATACCAGTTTACCTGTTCTCCTAGGAAACAATGCTGGGGATACCAATTTCCCTCATCTTTATCCCCAAAGAACAACAAAGACGACGAAAAAGGGTTAGCCCTGTGGAGTAAAAGGTGTCCCAATGTCATTGTTGCATGCAAAGATCAGATAAGCACCTGGTTTGTTCTGTCTGTGAAGACAGCTTTATCCAAATAAAGCATAGTGCATTTTATCATTCTGTAATGGAAAAGACCTGTCACTCTTTGAATATCATCATATGGTCGGTGGCCGGCAGATAATGGACTGTTAAGTGTCAAGGTGACTGGCTTTGAATGTGCACAAAACTAAAAATTATAGACCTGTCATTCCATAGGCAGGCCACAATTAGCTGTCTATGCAACTTGAAATTTCCATTTTGCCAGCTGAATAATCAATTGGCTACACTTTCTCAATATAGATGCATTTTTAGTTTTTTTTTGCACTCAGGATTTTATCTTTTTTATAAGGTTTTTCAAACAACTGTGCAGGGCACTTAAGCAGATGGGGTTACAAGTGAGCCGCACAGTTGTCGTTTCCCCAAACACATACACAAAGACTTTCACCAGTATTTTATAATCAACACTTTTTACATTAATTTCCTCTAGCCATGCTCTTGCCTATAATGTTTCTGTCAAGGATACGACGCTATGGAACACAAGCTACAGAAAATTCACAGCTTCAGAGTTCACAGCTGTTTGTTTTGATTATCAAGGTAATATTTTTTTTACATTTTGCCATTGGTCTACCCTCACATAGTTCATATATCAGATGTGAGCTAATAGTACAATATGAGTTAGAAATAAAATGTTTTCAATTGTCACCTTCTAAAAGGAAAGGCACTTTCTTCTTGGAGACACTTTTTTTTCTATAGGGCTTACTAAAAAACTTTTAAGGTGGTTTGGGCAGAGGCCTTATTTTATGCTGCTAAAACTGCATAAGCTAACACAATCTTACTTGAAAATAAACAAACAACACAATCAAAAAAGTTGAGTCGCATGATGTACATTAATGTATGTGCCATAACCCTTTCTGTCTTGGACAACTAGTAATAATTTGCTTTCTTTCAGACTGTCTGCCTTTGAGAAAGAAATTGCGTAACATGGCGTCTGACTGTGAGAACAGGTTTACAAAATGGCGACCTTGGGAAGTTTGTGGCTTATAAACAACAGAGGATCAAGCAAATGCTGCCTCAGTGTATTTCTAATATTAAAAAAGTGCTTTAAAGATGTATCTGCAAGTGCAGATAGTGTTACTGCAACTCTCCATTCTTTTTTTTTTTTTTAAATAAACTCAGCCTGATTTGTACCACATGACGGGCAGAATTCCTACCATCTGATGTGGAAACGCTACACGCAGGTTCTGTCCAAAGCCATTTGCAATAAAGGAAAGACATCTGGGATCTTCACTGGACTTTGAATCAGGCTGCAATATGCAGTGTTGTATTTTTACAGTACTTCATACATCGGCAGAGCCCTCGCATGCAGTCCTGGGAGGTACATGGGGATACTGTGGTAATCTAAGGAGGGCTGTTGAGCATCAAAGTCTACGACTGGGTCTTAGTTACATGACATATGGGCTTTTAGTGATGACTGGCTCAAGGGATAATGGCTCGAGGAGCTCCTTGTCTTCCCAGTCTCCTCTCATAGACCCATGTTCATTTCCTCTCCCACCGCATAATTTGCTTTTCCCTCATTTGCTCTATTTAGGTGCTCCCCCCATCCTTTTTGGATGAAGACTGTCAAGAGCGGTTATTTGAACAGTCTAATTTACAGGAAGTCATAGAAGGGTCTGTACGCACAAGGCTGAGGATGTGGCAAATTACAGCAAGAGCGCAGGAACAAGAGGCTGGAGGGAGCGGAGGGGAATGCTCTTAAATTCACATTGCAGAACTACATTGTTAGCCTGAATTTCTTCCCTGCTTTTCCTCCTCTTTTCCTCTAGAAATAGAAGGTTAGGCCATTACAGAATTCAATTGGTTCCAGATGGACCCTTAACCGAGCTCCTCTAATAAAAACATTTTCCTGTTAAACAACCTGTGTCACATGGAACAGATGAAATTCATCTTTAGTATACCGCCACTGAAGCCTGGAAAGACAAACCTGAAGTTTGAGTATCCCTATCACAAATGTAAAAGGGTAATGCAGCAATGATTTATCTCACAATTAGGCAGCACTAATTATAAAAGTAACGCTGTACTAGACATACACTACAAGCTTCTAAGAAAATTTATACATAATTATACCTTTTTTAAAGGCAGTGTACCTTTTTTTCTTCTAAATTCTTCATAAAAATCAAAATATAACACTTGACAGTAAGAATCCTAAATCATCTCTTTCATAGGCCACCACCATGTTTTACTTCTATTTTTTAATACACGAGTGAGAGGACCAGTTCTACTTGTGACCAAAATCTCCAAGTTTTCTCTTGAGCCCACATTCAATCCTTTTTGCACATTAGAACAAAACCCTTCTGTGTCCTCAACCAGCATTTAAGGTACATGAGAATAAGGCCGGACTGAGATCTCCCACTCAGCAGGCGGCAGGCTGCTCACCTGGCTCCCACCCTCCTTCCCAGCAACCTCCTTCTGCTGCACATGCCACCCAGAGTTCTGGCTGGCACAGGCATTTGTGTTGCCACGTAGTCACCATATACTTTATCCTTTACCAGCTGGATCTATTCCTCGATCAAGTTCACTGTGCCACTGTGCAAACAGCTGTGGCAACCCAAACTTAGGAGCCGGGCTCAACCCACCAGCAGCCGGGATGGATGTGCAGGCTGCTCAAGCTATGATTTTTAGTGAATAAACAGCCACAGTCCCGCAGCCCATGCAGCCTGTCTGCCTCCCCAGTTCCTTTTCAAGTATGTTTATTCACACATCACCTTTGCAAGAAGTGCTGTGATCCCCAACGTGCAGCTATGGAACTGTCCTGCAGCTACATTTTCAAAAACACCTTTCAAAGACGCTTAAATTCTGAATGCCTACAATGCTTTCAAAATGAGCTTTTAATTGACTTAGATGCTTTTGAAATTATTTGCCTAAAATGCAATCAAGAAATGGGTTATAACGGGTTCTGGGCTGGCATCGTAACCAGCTAGCTGTCCTAACACTGTTGCTTTGTGTGTTTCCTTCCATTTTCCTGTGACATAATTTGTCACGATTATGAACCCGATTATGCGTTCTGAAGTTGGCAGACTTCACATGAAACAACAGGACCTCAGTGAAAACCATTCACAGAGGAATCTGTCTGGGCAAATGAAAGAAAAAACGCTGTCCGCCTCAGAGTCCACCTGCCCTCCGCCGGCACAGTTTGATTCTACTGTTGTTTGGAACAAGCAAAAATCGAGTGGTTTTGTCCATTGTAGAAACTCAAACTTTTAAAGAGGCTGGCTTAGTGTATTTCTCCCTCCATGTTTCCAGAGGGACGTGTGCTCAGGTCCATCGTGGATTTGATCTTGAGGTTCTTTGCTTTGAGAAAAGGGCAGAGCCTCTGTACTGCAGCACAGGGCACGCGTGAGGCGCCCCAGCACGCACAAGCAGCCGGCACACTGCGCCGTGCGCTGGCAGAGCTGTGAAAGCATGACTAAATGGTGCCTCCGCCCTTTCCTAACACCTCTTCACCCTTTCCTAACACCTCTTCGCCTCCCAAGACCACCATGTGGCCAGACCATCCGCTCGGGCTGAGAGAGCCCCACGCAGGACGGGCCTTCATTCAGTCTGGGCACGCTTACACAGCCCCGCTACCGGCGGGGCCGAGCCCGGGATGATGCTCCCTGCTTACAGCACCGCCGCTCTCACCCTGCGCCGAAGCCCCGACCCTCCTCCGCCTCTCTTCAGCTTCCTGGCCTCGCCAGCATCGAAGCATTACGTGTGTTTTCCTGGGCCGTTTTATAAAAACCGTGCAGAATTTGAAAGAAACTTAAAAAGCCACTGGTAGTCTATACAGAATTGTACCATATTTTGGGGAGAACAAGTTGTCCTACAGAAGCTCATTGGCACTATCATTATTGCACACGCTGGGATTTTCTATAAAGGCACATCCAAAACAAAAGCCTGAGATAGCTCCCTTCGCTACAGCTGTCAAAGCTGACTTTAGGATTCTATACATTTCTTTTGAAGTTGATATGATCATCATTATGCAAATGCTTGGCTATTAGAAGAGAAGCACAATGCCTTAAATTCGTATCTGTATTTTAAAACGTGTTCATTCATCCTTTGACTCTTCATATATATATGTATATACACACACGTATACATACACAAGAGAGAGAATATATTTCTGTATCTGCTTTTATACCTAAGCATTACATACTTTAACCTTGTGAGCATACTTTAACCTTATTGAGCAGTAATTAGATGAAATAGCATTAGTCATTCTTACACCAAAACATTTGATTTTTGATTCCCACGCATGGCACCTGAGTAGTTCTTATTTGTATAAAACCAAATCTTAGTCATCTAAGAAAACCCAATACTCTGTTTCTGATGCAAAAGGTATTTTGTTTCACGGATACTCTGAAACATTAAAATCTACCATTTCATTTACAAGGAAATTCGAGCAAGCACGGTAATAAAGCTGCAAAAAAGCAGAAACATGGAATATTAAGTTGATTACAGATAAATACTTCACCTGTCTGGCAGTATTTGTTTATGTTTCCTCAATAGTAACACTCTTTATAAAACATAAAATCAGAAAGGTCAGTAAAATAGCTGATTCTACCAACCATGAAGAGCTAGATTCTTTTAGACAATCCACAGTCATCACATTACATACGTAAATTTCAAGGAGCCAATATCCAATTTTCTGTGGTTTCTTTCTTCCCACACATGTCACACATCAAATTCGTTTTGACAACTAAACAATGTTTCCCTTATTTCATTATAATTCCCTTATCTAGAGTCAAAGCTTCATGACAATTTCGTAGAAAGAAACATGAAAAGACTTTCTGGTAGATAGGTTCCTTATTTTAAAGATTTCTTACAAAGATATGTTGGTAAACAATCCAACTGCATGGGTTTTTAAAGGCACTATCTAACTCTTACCCTACCTCACTCACAAATTCCATTATAGATCCAATTCTCATTATTAATATCCTATCTCCATTTAAAAAAGAAGTCATATTATTCTTCATTACCTCGTTTCTGTTTTATTTTTCTTGAAGCTGTAGCATCTGTGTAAATATTCTACCGACACCATACATATTTTTCATTTACTAAACACAATAAAAAATCAGTTGTCATTTGTGTAAAATACATTCACTTGCGCTTTTTTTCAGTTCATGTATAAATGTAATTTAATTCACTGTTAAAGCACGTATACTTCAGAACAGGGATGCAGGCACTGATTATTAATGCGCAACAACAATGTGAATTAGTTCTTAGCTGGCTTCCTATCACCTGGTGATTGCAGAAAACCAGAAAGCTCTCTAGAAGAAACCTGCAAAAAGGAATTGGCAACAGCTATTGATTCTGGGACTGGTTTTCATGCCAGACTGAGTCCCAGCATGGCTCAGCAGGACTTAGTGAATTGCCATGCTGTGCTTCCCAGAATGGACGCCCCACCCTGCATGGGCTGGTGAAGCCCATGAGCACTTCAGCCATTGTCCTCCGACTCCCCATGTCCACTCCTGTGGAGGCAGACGCTTTAGGAGGGCTCTAGGAGGCAACTCCAGAACTGAACAGATACAGGACTTCAGACCTACCTGCAGTGGAGGAGCTCTGGATTCTTCCTTGCCCTTCAGTGCTCTATAGAGAAGGCTAGAACTGGCCAAGTAATTCTCTTGGTACAGCAGAACTGCTACGAGATAGATGGTAGGTAGAGAAATGGCGAACTGCCAAGGTGGCAAGCAGTAGGACAGAACTCGAGAGAACAGCCTTAGTAACTTTAACAATCTCAACGGGCATGCCCCTGATTTTATGACACAGGTGAAAATGACATTGTTGGTGCTTCCTCACCGGCATGCCATCCTGCCTACCACGCACTCTGGGACAGGCGGGAAGACCGCTTAATGAATCCCAAACACAGGGCAGGAAGGAGCCTTCTAAATCAAAACTAATTGCCTGCTATCACAAGCTACTTCATCACAGAATCTGGTTTATAAATTAATCATACTTTATCTTAGAAGTACCTTGGCATTTTTCTCCCATTTCTACTATAAAACTGCACTTCTGGCATCTCCCTCCTCCAATCCTTAAGAGATCTTCTCATTTCCAGCCCAAATGTATGCCTATTAAGACCAGGTGATAACACAATTTGTTCTTGTGCCAATATTTTCCTTTCTCTTAAGCAGCTGTTTTGTCTGGCATTCACTTCTTTAACACACTTGGAAAGAGCAAGCAAGCTACTTTCCTGCTTGACTTTGCTAGGCTAAACAAATGAAGCTATTTCCATCTGCTCTGTGCAGAGAGGTTCATCCCATCATTAATCCTTGCAGCCTTTTCCTACACCTCTTCCTACTGGAACTATATTACTGACACAGGGGCAAGAACAGCACGCAATAATTTAAATGACATGTAGCACTGTCATATGGGACCTTAGCGATTTGCTGTCCCTTTTGGGAATACTTCTTCAGGTGCATGTAACTACTGCACGTCACAGCGGTAGCTCACCCTCATTCCGCAATGTGCAAATATTTTCAGGTTCTTCTCTTTGTATTCATTTCCAATTGATTAGCTCAGATCTTGCAAAAGACATTCTTATGACTAGTTTTTAAAAGAACAGCATCATCCTTCGTAGTATTAAATGCCTTCCCCCTTCAGTCACTCCTCAGTCACCAAATTTCTCCTTTACAAAGCTCATTTCTTTAAATAACAATGACTTCATAATTTTGGGCTTTGCGATAATTTAATTATATTGTACCTGCTTTTTATTACTATGTTATTATATAACAATGATTCCAAAGCCGGCCTTTAACATAACTGCAATCTACTTCCAGTCAAAATGTTCTACTTTTGGAACACATTTCTGTAGAATTCTTCAGCCACCTTACACAGTTTTCCTCTTACTTCCCCCTGCCCCCAGCCTTTATGATTTTTCCTACGTTACCCGTAAGAAATGATTTACTGAGGTCAGGTTTAAACAACAAATCCTTTATATGGAAAATTTAATATATGAAAGAGAGATGTGGCAAAATTTATCTTTGGTGTCTTATCCTATTATGCACCGATCCCCAGAGCTTTCTGTTTCCTTGTTTTTAATACTTTCTTTTAACTTTTGGTTTAAAGCTCTGTATACTCTTAAAGCCGGAGCAGCAGACAGTTATCTAGGACCATCCTTACCACCATGCATTCTTCCTAAATAATGCTTTTATTCGCCACCATATTTACCATTTTGATGATCTATGAAAAATAAAAAGGAACTAGAGCAAACACTTTCATGTACCAGGTGCTTGTTTTTTTGGTGCGAGTCATCCGGTTTTTTTTCTCTGCTACTTCTCCCCTACCAGGTTGATGTATATTATGCTTATTTTTCATTTCGGCTTTACTAAGACTGTATTTTTATACTTTTCAGTCTCGTTAAGAACTGCATTACTTCATTGACACCCTCCAGCTGTTTTGGCCCAATCTAGATTATCCTCAGTCTAAACCTCATTTGTATTAAAGGCAAGTCCCACTTTCTCTCACCAGCTTTTCTTTAAAAACACCAATAAGGAACTATTTACATTCTGTTTCTTTCCCATATTAAGCCATCTTGACTTCGGCACTTTTCCTAGGCAATTTTCCTACCCGTGACAGATCTCTTCCTCTGTTCATCAGCTTCTTGCCTAATTTCTAGTGAGATTTTTACTTTTAATACTATTTTAGGTGGTTGCCCAGATTAACGTAACAACATTGGCCCTCAAAACCTTACAAGTTTATTCCCTCTTACTTAAATGTAAATTTCAAACACTTTTTAAACCAAAAGTAGACAGCTAATCCAGAACCCGCGTTCTGCAGTACAATGACTCCACTGAATAGCTCTCTGCTCCCATGAATTTCTTTCAAGAATAGATTGTTATACTTCTTTTTGATTTGAAATTAGTCAAAGAATCAACCAAGCCAAGGCTTTTCTCTTTGAACAGCTTTCATTATGCGCTTACTGCTTACACATAACATAATCACACATAGCATAGCATCACCTTTTATTCCTCCTGTACCAACTTGATGAAGTCATTCTCGCACTGAGTTAAAATTGGATCCCACCACCAATTTCTCAGTTTTTCACCAATTTTTATGTGGGACATTAAATCTTTCTACAACGACACAGTTCTCAGAGTGTTCAGTCAAACTATTTTACAAAGTTCTTTACTCACAACCAAAACTTAGCCTGTATAGCTCGCTGCTGGTACTTTTCCATCACGTCATTGTTCAACCCAAACTGAGCCATTTTAGTTCCAAAACACTTCTTTTAGCCATTCCGTTCTTTTGTATTACTTCACAGATTCATCACCACAGAAAATCACCTACCACTTAAATTTCTATCCTTCCTATATAAAGCATACTCTTTGACATACGTGTTTCAGATGTTGCCTACCCACCTCATGTTTGGAGCCCCTACCGTGCCTGGTGTCCAATCTGTGCTGTTCACTGTATCGACGAGGTCCTCGGCATTCCTTACATAAACATTTCAGATGTTCCTCAAATAGTCTGCCAGTTTTCTAATCAGATTAGTTATCTCAACTACCTTGCTGCACACCTGACCATTGTTATCGCTGCCATTATGCCTTTACTGATCAATGTTTTTAACAAGGCCACACACAGAGCTAGGGGCACTGTCAAAAGTTCTTCTGAAGTTTCATTTCCTTGTAATGATAGATTAGTATACTTTTCATCTCCTTACTTTTATCCTTTAAATGGAAACTATTTTAAACTATTATCAATAGTTCTTTATATTAACAAACTCAGGTCAACTGCCATAGTTGTCACAGTGGTTTTCTTTGTATCATTTCCTTTTGCTAACAGTCATTATCACACTTGAAAAGCAAGCAACAATACGGCTGATAATGGTGATGGGTTGAGAGCCTGAGCACTGACAGTAATGCAGCCAGTCCCTCCTGATGGCAATGGGATCAAGATTTCATTGCTACTGGTGGTGCAGTTGAGCATTAGACCTATCACAAGGGTCAGTGTTTGATATTAAAGTATTACTGCTTTAGCTGGTATCTGGTGGATCCCAATAATTGTGCTATTAAGTCCACCTTTGCAAATTCTCTCGGTATTTTAAGTATTACATAAACAGAAGTTCCTGGTAGTATCTCATCAAGTTGATTTGGGAAGACGAGATTGGACCAAGGAATAGGGTACAAACAAAATAAAACACTTCCATTATGGAACGTATACTAATTATCTTTCCCAGTGGAGACTTGAAAAAGAGCAGAACTGATGAGCAATTTTATACCTGCTCTCTATTTGACACTAGTTTATTACTATATGATAGAAGTATTTCATTCTGAAGCATGGTGTTTCTTCTTGGGAAGTAAAAGCAGCATAGTTACGGCAAAGGCTAAGGGCTGGGGTTTTTGAACAACTCTCCTTTTTCTGTGATGTTTCGTGACCCTTTTGCCTTGAAGGACCCCATCAAATGACTCAAGCTGTCAAGGGTATGCTATAAGGTTTGATTCTTACACACATACAAAAAAAAAAGGTAAAGAAAGAAAGTTAATTGCAGGCTGCATGTCTTTCAGGAAGCTGATATATCTCTGGGTTAAAAATAAAAAGCACTACTTTTTGGATGACGTTTTCTGGAGATGAGCAAAGGTGTTAAAAGGAAGTCTCGTTAGAAAGCCATCATTGAATGTCTCAAACAAAACAATATGTTTAAAACCATCCAGGTTTAAGAGAGAAAAATCTGCAATATTTAGTGTTCTGCCCTGTGACAGGTGTTCATCCTCATGCATGAAACCACACAAAAGCAAGGGATGGGAAAAGACGCAGCCAGCTTCCTGCTTTGTTCTGCTCTGACATCTCTGTATTTCTGCGTGACCTAAATTCATACGAAAAAGGCTATCTGACAAAAATTAAGGGAACATTTGAAAAGTAATTAAATAAGAGAATTAAATTAAGAGTACTTAAACATTCTGCAGTATTTCAAAAGTTGATTTTAAATACTAACTTCTGTTTTCATAAAGAGACTTCTGTCTCCATTGATTACTGTGTAGTTTCAAAAGCATTCAGCATACAGATATCATTTCAACCACTGCTCGTATTTACTGCAGCTTAGAAGCAGATGTGTTTTACAAACAACTCTTTGAAACTGCAGAGAGAATTAAAAATGAATGTAGGTGCCCCAAAACAAAGTTAAGTAAAAGAAAAAGAACATAGCTCTGGACTTAAAGCTCTTGTCTGCTTTAAGTCTTACTCATAAGGCAGTGCCCTGAGTGTCAAATCATTCCTTTGGCACTACAGTGAAAAACATGCTTGGTCCTGACTACCAACAGAGGCTGCCCGGTATGTCATACAGGAACACAGAACATGTAAATGCAATTAGGGAACAGCAACCACCTGGCAAATGGGAAAAAATAAATAAAAAATATCAAAGGGACCAGAATGCTAGCCAAAGCCCTGGTAATAATAAGTTGGTGTGATTATACATTCAAATGTGTCCCATCTGCAAGTAGTTTCGTCTTCCTACTCATTTTGCATTTAATGTCAAGTCTCGTATTAACTGTATAGCACCAAGATGCCATAGAGTAAAATTGCCACTGCAAGTGCGTAGCAAATAAGGAAGAAATCAGGTTGCTGCCTCCCCAGAATATTCTCAGCTAAAAGGGCTTTGCTACCACCCCTTCCCAGGCAACATAAGGGATTATTTTTCCATCAGGTAGTCATGTTCTGTAATGCATTCCTGAAATTGATTGTATTGCACTAGATGGCCAGAAGATTGCTTACACCACCATACTTAGCACATATTGCTATTATTGTATCTCAGAAAAGTTTTGCTTTGGTCTGATTGCCAGTGATTACCATTGGCATTTTTAGGCTACTGACTGGTTTTCTGACAATGTTATTCCACAGAAGCAGCACCCAACTGCAAAATGTCTTACTTGCTTGTAAGATAAGGTCACAGATGAAAAGGAACCGGGTGTTTCAGACCTTCTGTATGAGTCCCCTTTGATAATCCTAAACCTTTGAGGACAAACTGCATCCCAGAGAAATGACATCACGTTTGTCTCTTTTTTTAATGATTTTAAACCCTTTTACTTAAGCATATTTACCTTTTCACCACTCAACAGAATAGCTACGAAATGTAGAGAAAACATAGTGTTTGTGTAAGATATACAAAAAAAACTACTGCTTAAAGCTTTTTCAAGTTGTATCAATCCAGAAACATTAATTTATTTATTTCAAGTATAATGCCCCCCCTCTCGAATAACCACATCTGCAAACAAAAACTGAGCACAAAGAAACCCAAACAGACTGAGGGCAGTCAACTTTTTTACTGCTCATCCACTGGTGCTGGCATATTTTCCATTATTCTCCATCTGAGAATTGTTTGAAAATGCGAGAAGCTTGACTCTAGGAGAGTCACTGCAAGTTATACAACGATGATATTGTCACTGTTTTTAGTAACAAATGTTAAGGAAGGTTGGAATAAATTCTTATTTGTCTGTTGACAGCCATTTTCCTAAAGCTAACATCTTGTCAGAATGAGAGAGAAGCACCGAGGAGAGAAGGGTCTTGCGACAACCTGCACTTGTACTCTTCATCAAGAAAAATACATGTCCTGTGCAAACAAACCCGACAGAAACATTCTGAAACTGGCGGCAGAGAAAAGAGGAAGTTTTCCTTGAAACACACGTGGAAGCTCCCAGAGTGTGTTCTCCAAAGGAAATACTGCTTTAACTCCACAATATGATATCATGAGTCATTAGTTGTGCTTCTTCCTGCAAGTAACCAAAATACAAAAGAATTTGAGATACCTAAATCCAGATCACATTGCAGACTAAAGTAGTCACATATTCATACAATCCAGAACAGTGCTGCCATCCACTCACATGCACTGATCGGAACAGGTGTAAACTGTGAACACAGCTTTGACCAAAACTTTAGATGAGATGAAACAAGTATGTAACCAAAAGAATTGCACATAGCTCGGGTGATTTTAGCTGCTTTCCCTGGAAGTAGTTTTGTTCCTAATGTTACCTGGAAAAAATATGAAAGGAAATAATGCCAAAATGTCCTTGCTCTAGATCTTGTAATGGTAAGTGAACCTACTGACTTTTTGTTGTTCAGACCATGCAGGGGTCAAAAGCTTCCTTTCACGTACAGGCAATGCCAGCCTGCGTGTCCTTGGTCAAATGCAGTTACACATGCACCGCAAACAAAACCATTAACCAGAAAGTTGCATTAGTGCTGCTGCAGCAAGTTGTTGAAACATGGCATAAAACAGACCGAAGTTTCTTTTGTATGGTGTTTTTCATACCCATAGTATTACAAAGCCATTAAATACTTGCAATAGCAGGAGTACCCGTGTGGATGATAGCTCACACGCAGCTTAGGCAATTAGAAGCTGTTTTATTTGGAAAGAATGCATTAATATTGGCCAGGACAGCATAAGGATAAGACATCATGTTAGTTGCTGTGAGACTGACCCTGATAAGGAGATTATACAAGCTTGGCAATATGATAAGCCCCTGTCTACTGAATAATTTCAGAAGCTTGGGAAGACTGAAAGCGTTGATACTGTACTGAGTGGCAAAGAATGCAAAGATCCCCGAGCCAGGGCTGAACATGCTACCTGCAGAACTAGGAGCAGGATAATCACATCAATGTAACACTGTACCACGGTTAATTACCCTTTTTGAAATTCACTGTAATCATTCGGAAGAAGGAAAAACAACAATCAACAAGCAATGGAAAATAAAATAATAATAATAAAAAAAAACATGAACCAAATGTACTGACAAAAAGCAGAACACCCACCCTGATCATTCAATAATAATTTATCTGAAAATTCCTCCTGCACACTTGTAACTTTACTTGATTTATTCAATTTTGTGAGCAGAATAAAGGACTGGTAAGGCAGACACATCAGGATATTATTTTAGAAAGCCACGTACAAATGGCAGAATCAGCATCAGTGATTTGTGACTACTATTGAAGAAATTAGAAATAATTGCAACCTTTCATTACAAAACCTGTCATTTGGTATCTGCAAGCAATTTGGTGTAAAACTAATCTTGACGACTGAGTCATTGCCAAACCTAATAATTTGCTGCATAAACTTTAAACCATATAATTGCTCAAGGTGAACGCAAGAATCTCTAGCATTAACTGTTACGATATCAAGCCCCAGTCGTACAGTTCTCGATTCAAAGAAATTGAGACTATAGGATCAGGCCCTTAATTAGCTTTTCTCTTTGAACATGATGTTGGTTAATATAAATTTAAATTTCATGAAAAAAAAAAATCATCAGTGAAAGATACAACAGCACTTCCATCCAGCAGGAATATTTTGGATTACTCACACGAACCACTGAATTCACAAGCATTGCCCTGACTGGGTTTCAGGCTTTTGAAAACATAAACTGCATTCACTAAAACAACAAGAAAACAAAACATAACTGCACAAAGTGAAAAATCCATTACTATTTATCACCAATCAAATTAAGACCAACAGGGTTTTTTTTCAATACACGGAAGGTGAACTAAGCTTCCTTGCCACACCACACATCAGAGCCATGCCTGCATTGTACACCCTACTTCCATTTCTCAGCAGTTTGCTATAGCAAAGACCAACCTCTTATTTTATTCTATATTTCCCCTAGAAGAGTTCCTATCCAATTCGCAACATTTTTTTTTTGCCATTTTGTTAAGATTATTTTATATCATAAGATATCAGAGGTCTGCCCCCGCACCACCTGAACCTGCACCAGTTTACTGTAAACCTGACGCAGAACTAGCGTTTGCAAGTACTGTCACTGAAATGATTTCAGAAGGCTCCATTTGCAGTCTATTTTCTTTTGCTGCCTCCCACTGTTGTAAAACAATTACCACGTGCATGTATTTGTATCATACCTACATGTAGGAACCCTTTTTTCTTTAATTTTGATTCAAGGATTTGGAGAGCAGGATAGATTGGCAAGGAATTTAAGATGCTCCCACAACATGTGAAAATAAAGTTCAAGTCACAGCACAGTGCAAAGCATTATCGGAAGAGAAAAAGAAAGAACTCTGTCCTACAATGTGTTGAAAGCTTCCCAAATGGTGAGAGATATTTCAGAAAGTTTATTTTAGGTAAAAGGAAGCTTTTCCAGAACGTGGTGGCGTAGGATTAGAAATTACAAAAGTTGCTTTCCAAAGCAAAGTGGAATTATTTTCCTGCTACACATCTTTTCAACGTATGCAACTTCTCTCAGGAAAAAATACCAGGGAATGTCACCTAATGGACAGCACATACATACGCATGAATGTAAATTTGATTTTCTGGGAAAAGGCAAAGTTAGAAATATGTTAGAAATATGTTCCTTCAAACTATACAATCACTACATGAGACAAAAAAAGAGACAAAAACCTCTCTCCTTAATGTTAAATACTGAGTCAAAATATAGCAAGTCTGCAAATAAGAAGCATAAAGATTACTTACAAGCCTTTTTTCTTCCACATTTCAAGAAGCCTTAAAAGACGAAATATTACAATTCACTCCATCAGTTTTACCCTGCATCAAGTAGCTGTATCCTGAGGACTAAATATGTCCTGTGAACTTAAGCTTTAAGATCTCAGAGGCTAACCAGAGCTGTTCCTCCTCCTTTCCTCCACCCCCAGCTTGAGCACAGCTCCCCAGAAGCATGGCTGAAGCCTGTGGTGGAAGAGGTTTCAGATGGAGCCCTCCCTTTGCCGTATTTCCCAGCACACGGCTCTTTAGCATCCCAGAGCTCAGTACTGTGTCTGCTTTCAGTCCCAAACGAGACCCTGAGCTCTTCAGCACGAGTTCAGTAACAGACCCAAGATCTGCAGGCCATACAGCGCCCTACGCTGCTGCGGCTGAGCCCCAGCCCTTCGTACTGCGCAACGCACACCTCCTTCTGCCTTTACACTGCTCACTCCAAGAGGGAGGGATGCAAAGTAATTCACCTGCACAGAGTGCTTCATCAGTCCACCGTTTGGAGGGGTGAAAACCCATTCCATACGGACGTCAGTCACGGTGTCTGCCCACATGCATGCCACGAGGATCGTTTCCTCAGCACACCTGACTCCCACACGCTGCCACCGTTTCACCTACAGAAGCTTGAGCCTACATCTGCTTGATAGCTGATCATCACTTCTGCTGGCATCTTTCACTAGAGATGGGGACAACCAGGAAAGAGAAGACAGAGGAGACTGCAAGAACCCTCTCTTTAGCTGATGCCATTACAACGTGGAAGCTCAGCAGCAGGTGAAGTCAGCTAACAAGGACGGCGAACTCCCCTGAGTGCGCGAGATCTTTTACAACGAGCCTGCAGCATGGTACTGGAGAAAACGTGTGCCTACGTGGCAATGAAGCCACCCGCTAGTCCAAGGGACAGAATTTACAAAGTGTTTCTGAAGGAATAACTGGAAAATTAATTTGGCTGTGATGTTGTGAAGCAAAACTTACAAGACAAATAGACGGTTTGATTTTTTTTGCAGTGAGCTGAAAAATAAAATTAAATCTAGGATTTTCTTTTTTATTACTTCTACGAGCCTTACAGAGACTATAAATAACAGAGCTATAGCATCTACAATTAAGACCTAAGGCCCTGGAGGAAAAAGGAGCAATTTTTTATGTACTGAAGCAGCCCCAAGATTCAACCGAAGCAGGTAAAAGATTTGATTTCTCTCAAGCGTTTTCAGAGCAAGTGACCTCTGTATACAGCCAAGCACCAACCATAAGTTAGCCGTCCTAACGCAAACAAGTTGCTTATTTATCTACTGTAGTGAATACTTGAGCTTGCACGGTAAAATAATAAGGGGGAAAAACGTCAAGTATAATTAAAAAAATATATTTTGTTTTAGTGTTTGTTAGAGCTCATCAAAAGCACCTTCAATAAATTTCACATAAAAGTGAAAGACTTCCACCATTTTTCCCTTTATCATGATGGCTCGAGTATTCCAATATGACGTTTTGGAACAACAAAAATAACTGTATGTAACTCGGCTTTTATCTAATCAAAGCTATTCAAAGAAATTAGTTTACCCACTGAACACAGTGGTGTGAATGTAACAGGCTCAGTGTGGAAGGTCTGGCTCATGTGAGCAGCAATAAACCATTGTTTCTTTATGAGGCAAGAAAATATATATAAAGGTAAAAAGGGATTTTTTTTTAAAAATGAAAAATCAGTAAATGCCACATGGAGTTTGCCCATTTCTTCCCCAAGCTTGCCATGCTATAATCAGGTTCCAAGTTCAGTTAGATTTTTCCTGCTCCCATCTGTACTTTAAGCATGCTGTTTGTGCTAAGTTGGTACGAGTGGACCCTGGCTCTCTAGTCCCCAGGACAGGATGGCTGTTCACTAACATATATGTAAAAATAGCTTCATTTGGGGTGAAGTTCCTCTTTGTGCTCCTGGAGATTAAATGGCTAATAGATTCTGGATGGTCAATCACAGCGACATGAACTCTACTTCAGTCAGAACTGGCACGTGTCCGCGCTGCAGTTCAGTGAAAGAAATCCAGGTCCTCTTTCACTCACCAATACAACTACTCCACTAGTTCACTGCATCGTATACGGCACCAAAACCTGAGATACCACATCAAATGCGTCTTCACTGTTACGAGGTAAGGAGGACAAAAAACTCGGGAAGCATTCTGCATGAAGAGAGAAAGGCTTGTAAAGAGGAAGGTGGTCTTCTGTACTCAAAACTGCTACGGTTCCTTCTGCGAAGGAAGGAGCACTGCCGATGAACATGGCACTTCAGTTGCCAATGCCAGCATACACAGAAACAGGCTTCAAAGTTTTTATGGAACTTCAGAACCAAAAGAAAAAGAGAAAAAACAAAAACAAACAAACTAAACAAACAAACAAACAAAACACATTTTCTTGCATCTGGGCAAGATTATATTTGTGTAGCCTAAGATTCTGTTGAAATAGTATACAGAAAGCAAAAGTCCAGGTAGTAAAAGGAGCCTCAAAATATCTATTATACAAATATTGAAGTTATTCAACCTAAACTCCTGGAAGTCCACTATAATTGCTTCTTTTATATCTGGCATTGCACTTCAACTGCTGAATTCCTTAGCCTCCAAGAGCAGACTTATAGAGATGCTGTACTGTTTGATTTGGCACTATTCACAAGCCTTGGCAGATGATCAAATAGAGGGCACAGAAGAGCAGGAAAAGCCTTAAGAAACTGTCTGGGCTGCTGCCGTTACTGCCTCCACAGAGAGCAAAGTTACTGGTAAGCACAAAGCTGCTGTATGTATTACTCCTGTTTAATTTTATACCGTTTTATTACATATCTTGACAAAATAAACACCAGCATTTCTTCAATGGGGACTAATTTGTGTCTAGCTTAAATCACAATTCTTAACTCCCCAACAGGTAGAAAAATTATTTTTTCCTCTTTGCAATATTCTGGAATACATGAGTCACTAATGTTGCATAGTAACTGAAATCTCATGACAAAACTGTTACAAAAGGCAACAGGAAGGAAACGGGACAACTTAAAAATACTTTAAAAAGCCACAGAAATTATAAGAAGATTTAAAACCAGAAAATTTAAAACATTACATCTATAAAGATGCAAGAGGCATAAAACCTCAATTTTGCAACAGGGTTTAGATGCAGAGCAGTGTTTTGAAGTTCAAGAGGACCCAGTAACAACTTGGAGAGTCCTGAAACGCTGCCAAGAAAATTCTGCTCATGTCGAGTACCTGGGGGACTGGGGGAGGATGTCCAAGTAACCCAGCAGAAAATAATCCCGAGATCCTACCACATGACTGGAAATTCACAGCAAAGCATTGCACGTAAACAGGAATCCCCCAGTACTGATACTGTCACAAAGGCGTTTACATGCAGCTTTTAACTCCTGGTAAACTCAGGTGGCAGGGCCGAGGGAAGGCAGCAGAGCCGCTTGCCAGCAGCCTGCTCCTCTGCCTTCCAGCAGGCGCTCCAGACAAGGCAGACAACGCGTAGCTGCATCTTCCCCCCTGCTGCCCGCAGGAACCCTCGAAAACCTGCATGGCCCTAAGACGCCTCCACTTCTGCTGAGCATTTCTCCAGCAGGAGCTGGGAGGAGAAAGAGAAGGCTGCAGGCTGCAAGGGGAATTAATGCTTCAAGCACTTTAACTCCTATACTCCTATTCAGCTTTCTACTTGGAGAGCTGCCAGGTTACCAGGGAAGCAAGTCACACAGAGCAGCTGTTGCCCAGTTATGATCTTCTCTCTCCCCAGGCTTCCTCCACGTACATGCTGCAGATCGTTGTCCGCAAGCTGGAGCTCCTTAGGAACCCCAGAGCAGAAAGAGAGAGTCAGAGCTCTTTGCTTGGCTACGGCTTTGGCTGTGTTTCCTCTCCCCTCTGCCCTGCAAGTGGAAAAAAACATACGATGCTCTGGACTGTTTGGCAATGTTGGGTAGTGCCCCCAGGGGAACTGGCAGCAGAGGTGAAAATAAGCTTTGAAAACAAGCAAAATAAGCTCTTCTAGTTTGTGCAAAATATGCACAGCCTCATCGAGCTTACCAGTTATAAGTCCGGTGATTCTCAGCCACCAGATACAGAGTCAGATACAGAGCTCTGTAAAGCCGGCACCACGCTCTGTCACAAAGTTCAACGTGAGCCTTATGCACATGGAAGTACACTTCTCACCGAGGACTACATACAAGCCATCCCACTGCCTTCCTCATTTTCCAAGATTTGGAGACTACTTCCCCCTTCTTCCCATCTGACAGCCTCCAGGTGCCCTGCATGCAGACCTTCTACCTTAGCCAGCATGAACGCAGAAAAGCACATTTCAGTATCTTTGTGCCACGCCTTTACCATCATTTATGGTTAACTATGATCGGATTTGCCACGTTACAGAAACTGAAGTGAAGCTTCCTCAACTTACATGTTTTGTCTCATGTCCCGTTTAAAATAGGAAAGCAAGCCCGAAAGCACTACTTCTAAATACTCTACTTGTATATGTACTTGTACTAAACTGAAGATCTCTTTCTATGACATATGCATTTTATATACTTTTTAAAAATGCATGTCTGCTTTACTATACTGCTTTAACAAGCATTCTTGTGATAGTTCAAAAAAAAAAACGTATTCACTAGAGACAAATATTTTCTATATTTTTCACTGATTTCCTTCAAACTTTATTTCAGAGTGCACTTTATGATTGCTGGTTTACTGGTCTAAAGTAGAACCATCCAAGTGAGCAGCATCCAAGAGTGATGCATGTCAGTACACTTGCTGTAGACAAAAAAAAAATTAAAAAATTAAATCACTAAGTGGCCAAGTTACAGTTACAGAGTTACAGTCCCTTAATGAAATTACATCTTAATGAAATTGACCTACTTATACATTAATACTACTGTACCTAAAATATAACATAGATGGAAACATATTCTTTGTCATTTTATCTGCAATTTGCAATATTGATTTTAACCCCAGACCAGACCTTGATCTAACTAAGTGCACTGTGAATCCAAAAATGCTGACCTCCAGACCAAACACGTGTTCTTTATTACAGGCGCAAGCAGACGGCCTCACATTTGGGTGACGGATGTGAGCCCAGTCTCAGTTCACACTGGTTCAAAGAGTAATTCTGCCACATGCAACTTTATTGCCCTGAAAGCTATAGCAGAGTGCTCACTGATAAAAAGTGATGCCTCCTCATTCTCGGTGATGCCAAGAACCACTGGGATATTAGCCCTGTGAAATAAGAAAGAAAGAAAAAACAAAAACAAACAAACAAACAAAAGCTACCCCAGAAGTTAGGGTGCTAGTTTACAAAGAAACAAACAACCAAAAAAGTATTCTTTATACCAATGACAGTTAAGGGGGAAGAGCTCTTTTGAAACGCGCTGAAGCATTCCGCCTCCCATCACCATATTCTCTTACCCGGATTTAGACGTTCTCGAAAGAGTCATTCCCTGCGAGCAGAAGCATAAAGCAATTCCACAGATCTATAATGCTGATCCTCCCTGGAGTCAATGAAACCTGCATCTCCAACAGGTGCCCATTTCCCTCTGGTTTTACTGGGCACAAATGCCTTTGAACCAATTCAAGGCTTCACCACGCCTGTTCCTCCCAGTAACTGAAAGCAACCAAAGGTAATACTGTCTCCCCATTTCAGAGAAGGAACTACTGAAAAACACTGAGACATTTCAAATAGCATGCAGTTACCTGAATAACTCTGAGGTCTTGGGCCTCAGGGACAATCTTAGGAACACGGACGTGGGTAAGCCCCATACAGCATTAGAGGCTTGCTACCTGTAGCAAAAGAGATTTTAAAAAGAAACTTAATCACAAAACCAGGAATTTATAAAAAGGAAACTGTGATTCCAATTCTCCTACAAGGAGAGGAGACAGGTTCACTAATTCTCCTTTACATCTTTCAAAAAAAGATCTCTTAGGGATGACCAGACTTTTTATGACTGAACTACTCCGTCCTTAAGGAGAGGACTCCCCATCTAAACCTTGGAGCAAATCTAATCTAGCGGACATTTTTAATCCAAGATAGTCTCCCTACATGACTGGAAAGACAGACTCTCTTTAGACTGATCTTCTACTTAGTCTCACAGGCACTTCTGAATGCTCATCTGTCTTTCTTCTTGAAGGCATGACAAAAGGAACAGTACTGTCTCAGTACTCTCAGTGTACTCTCATGTGCTGTCCGTTATTTTACATGAAATGGTTGAAATGAAATAGCAGATAGCAAAGGAAAATAGGAAGCAGAGCCACGTGTTCTGTGGTTCTATTATCTCCATCTTTAAAAAAGGAAATTCATAGGAAAAGTCTAAAATGTAGTCAAATTCACATTTACTAGTGGCTCAACTGATTTACTGGAGAGGAAACAGCATGGCATGCGAGGAACTGGGTTAAGACTGTTTGCTGAACTGCCAACAATTCCAAATTGTAAAGAAAAATACAAAACATGACTGCAGCAAACTGAAGAGCACTACCCAACTCGCTAACAACTGCAGAGGACGCATTTATGCAGAAGATATGAAATTAATTCATTGGATGTCCCTAGACTCTACTGCACAGCAATACACTTAGCAGAAACTTCCCAAATGTCAGACATGAAAGAGCACAATCATTTTTGACTTAGCATATGACCTTCGATCAGTCATTTTCTCCTTGGCCCATTATCTCTGTGTTTTGTTTACCCGCACGTTACAGCGTTGCATAGAACTAACATGGGTTAAGTGAGTTCAGGTGCTGGAAGTAGCTCAGTGCTCATTATGGGTGGGAGTGCTTTGCTTTGGGTGTCTGAGCTCAGGAGATGGTGCTAGAAAAGGAAAATGCTTTATGTTTCCCACTGCAAAAGACAATGAGAGTATGGAATCGTAAACCTTTCAACTATCTTTGTATGCCCCAGTAAGTCTTCAGGATAAGATTCTGGAATAAAGACTTGAAGTTTCCATTCAGTAAATGATTTTAAAACGTTGAAGAAAGACAGAGAATGCTACCTAAGAATAAAAAGGGAAAAAAGGAAAAGATGAACATACCATAGCAAAAAGTTATGACCATCGCATAGCAATTTCCCCTGTTTGGTAACTGTTCATTTCATGCCAAAGTAACGCCTTTATTTTTGACTGGTATGAAACAGCAGATCTTGGGAACGTACCCTTCAAGACTATGATACTAATTTTTAAAGATTTTAAAAGATTAGTGAATTCTTATCTTTAATAACACAAAATAGACTCATCCCCCAAATAAGTGAAAAAAATGCCACAAAAATCAAAGGAGATGGTCTAACTAGCAAAACACAACATTCTGACGAGATGACAATCAAGAGGATTTGAGGAGATCTGCACCAACTATCTGAGCAGTCCTAAACAAGCCACCACATATTTTTTCCAAAAGGCAGCCAATAAAAGCAAAACTGTATTCCTACCAGTGCACAGAAGCAAAAGAACCTTCTCTCCTGTTTTAACAGAAGTATTTACAGATGAGAAAGCTCCAAGCAGAAAGGCTACATTTTGACAGAAACCACGGAAAGGTAATACAGCTCCTGTAGGTATCTCCAAAACACGTGCTTATCACCTTGCGCCAACAGCTTCTCTGAAAACCCCAGATCTATGGGGAAAAATATTTAAAATACTAAACACAGTCTGTGAGAGAAGGCAGCAAAAAAATGCACGGCAGTGTACTTTAGCTATTATTTCAGGAACATATTATATGTGCCTTTCAGATCAGCATAATGGTAGCCTTACGTACAACATGCCAATCTTGAGTGAGATATTCAAGTCCTCCTTTTCCTCAACACTTAAACCCTTACAGAAGAAGAGTTGTTGCATGCAGTAAAGTAGAAGTATGTGTACCTCAATATCATTTTATATTTGCAGCAAGCATTGCTTTAAATTATTTTACTAACATGATAGATTGTTTGTTTTTACATCTGTTTATCTGTCCTTAGCCTGAGAGTCTTGTAAGGCACAGACAGGAGCTTTTTGGAAAGCATCCAACCATCCCCATCGAAATAATGACTTTTGCTTAATGAGAATTAATTCAATTACAACAAAGCACAGCAAACAACAGAGATGCTCTGGCTTGATTTTACAGAGATGAGTTGTAGGGAAACTCTGAAGTAAATGATAACGCCAAAGGAAAAATTCTTCACTGTTGTCAAACTGTTCGGAAAGCGTTAACATGGTTCATTCATTTTCAGCTGCAATACCATGTTGAAAACATAGTTTTGCTGGTCTGCAGTTGATTGATGTACATTACTCATATCAGGCTAATGGCACTTTATTTTCCAACAGTAGCAAGTAATGAGTGACCTTGAGTGCATATTGTTTTGCTGAAAGGTTTTGTTGCTCCGTGTACTCCATGAGCACCCCCAAGGAAATGAGGGCCCTGTATTGGTGTTTTTCAGCAAACCTCATTTCTTTCATGGCTTTCTGTAAAAGAATTTGATACAGGGATAGAAGCTAACCTCAGTGAGTAAATGAAATATTGATCCACGCTACTCTGGCCTTGCCTTCACCTTGTCCCAGGGCTGTGAGTTACTGACTTTTCCGTTTTGGCTGTAATAGGAATTATTACAACAGGCCTGTGCGAGTAATTACTTGGCATGGCAAAAAGGAGGGTCCATCATATATTTCTGTAGAGACGTTAGTTTCCATCAGCCCAGCAGTCTGCTTTTTTGGCCCTGTCTTTCCTACTCTTGATTCAATTCTTTTAACCATCATTAATCAAGTTCCTTGTCGGTAGAAGTTTATCAAAAGTATTAAGTGAGCAAGGTTGCATGGCCTCCTTAAAAAAAAAAAAAGAAAAAGAAAAAGAAAAAAAAAGCCAAGAAAAAGAAGCACCAATGCAGGGCAGTAAATTTCAAAATATGGAAGGCTGGCTCCGTGATATATATGAGTGTCTCTTTAGCTGGAATGAGCAGTTTGTTTTTGTGATAGATATTGTAGTTTGAGCCGTGATAGAATCCTTCTCAAGTTTATATGTCATAGACTATCGTTTATGAGAGACCATGTGTTTCTAAATGGTGAAGGTCATGGCTGATGGCAAAAGTAAAAGCTGTGGTGATTCATTAAAAATAGTTAATAGGGCCTGCCGTTGACAGGGATAAATAGCAACACGCTGATTTTTCAACCCACAAGCAACTAGTTCAGGCAATGTTTCTTCTGTGTTTTCCACCACTCCTGATTGCCAGACAGCTGTGAACATACATAGAGACATAAGCAAGATTGCTTCCCCTCTGTTAATAATAGATGCAGGATGGGTTTCCAGTGTGAATGACATTCCTAGATACAGATTTTCCAATCAACAGCTTGGGCAGACTGACTAAACATTCACTTCGCAGTGATTTGTTAGCTAATAATCAAGTTCAGACTGTACGGTGAGCTCTTAGGGACGAAACACATTTGCTAACTATACTGCTGGGATCCCAGCCTTCAGTTTCAACAGCAACCAAAGCCCTGGTAGAGCCTAACATCCTTGGAAGCTTTGCAGGCATAAAGGACGCTGAGATGGGACCTCACAGCACTGGCACGGCTCAAACACTAATCATCTTTATTGTATGCTTGATCAGAAAACTCTAACTTCCTTAAACTATTTCTGTTCTTTTTAGAAAAGATAGTCTTAAAGTGCAGTTACAAATAAAAGATGTGTTGTGGTGGTGCTGTTCCTTTTTTTTTTTTTTTTTTCCCCGAAAGAAATCATTTTTTTTAAACACAGACATCATTAAAATGACGTTTTAGTCCACTTATCAAAGTTTACAAATATAGTTTGCCAAACTGATTTGGGACTGCATTTGAAAAGTCTGTTAAATGTTCACGTATGGTTGGTTTTATTTTTGTTTGTTTTTTAATGCCGAAGGCTTTACTACTATTACATAGTCATTATTTATATTGGGGGAAACCAAAACCAAAACAAGGCAGAGCAATGATTCAGAGCTTCCAAAGAAAACATCAACACCTTGAGTCTTCCAGGACCCTTCCTTGAGTCTTTCTAGTGGAGAAACCTGACAGAAGTCCACCTTTTGTTTTACCAGATATAGGATCGGATTATCGTTAGTGTACACTGGTGCAATTGCACTGAAGCCAACGAACTGGTTGCTAAAATGAAACGACAGTTTCCTGTCCCTTTAGCCTCTGTCAAACACACAAGCTTTAGCCCTGACATATTCTCAGCCTGAACAGCGCAGAGGCTGAGCACATCTCTCTCATCAGCTTCATTGCAGCAATTTTATACTGCACTAAGGTTTGTTGTATTCATGTTCACTGACTGATCAGACAGAATGGAAAGCTGGAGAAAGAGACGGTTTTATTTCTGATTCTTTTGTTAACTGAAGGTTTTGTTCTGTGTCTCGTGACATTCCTCTATCCTTTCTACCTAGCTAACATCCCAGCTAACGTGAGCACGAGGCTAGGGAGGTTGGGGTGTGTGAGTCTCCTTTATTTTAAGAAAAAAAACGTGTTTATCATTCAGCTCAAGTAGTTTCCTCCATGATCTCTGTCTCAACTATTTAGAGAGATCCGATCCTTATTTGATTTTGAAGCACTATCAAAATGAGTATGATTAACGACTTCCCTAGGAGTTGATCGTGCTCTGCTTGACTGGATGAATACTGGAACACTAACAGAAAGAAGAAAAAAAAAGGAAAAAAAAATTACTGGATAATTAAAAATAGTAACAAAGAGAGCAAGAGAAAGAGTGAATCCATTAAGGCTTGGTTAATTCTGCCATCTCCAGTCCTTTGTTCTTCCTATGATACATATGCTTTGCAGCTGCCCAGATCAGAACTGAAATCCCATAATTACTGACACTCCCTCACTTCTTCCCCTCATTTTACTGTAGGGAAAAAAAAAATTGATTTTTCCCTACTTGCTAGCTTAAGAAAAATGCTTTTTTAGGCATGTTGGGAGAGAGGGTTATCATCTTGACAGAATGGACCTTTCTTAAATGTAGTTTCATCTCAAATGATTTTACTTTTTTAGGTTCTGATCAAATGCTGCTTCCCTTGGGCTCATCATCTGCAGAAACAACACCAGCCTCTAAGTGAAATACGCAGACAGCGAAAAATATTTAATTACTAAGTAGAAAGGTAAATGAGATAGCCGTTGTGATTATTTTAATGCTTATATTTTGATACTTCTAGAAAAGGTTCAGCTACCCTAATATAGTCATCTTGAGAAAGACAGGCTGCAGTGGTTACAAATTGACTTTTTATGGAGAAAATAAGACTGTTCCTAACCTATTGCACCGATATTATATTTTGTTAATATTTTATGAAATAAAAGTCCTCCCATTAAGAGTGGCAAATTGCTTTATAATTATAGCACTTCGCACACTAGAATGACTACTTCGTTTTATGGAAAAAAGCTCAAAATACAATTTCATTATCATCCAGTGTCTTTTCATCCTTCTAAAGGGTTCAGCAGAAAGCTGTTATATGCACCTCAGATCTCTCCTTTTCCAAATATTAGCTCTTTTAAAAAGAAAAAAAAAAAAAGAAAATTGTGGCTTCCACTCCATGCTGCTCCATGCCAATGAACTGGTTGTGTACAGTGTACATAGACCTAGATGAATCAAGTGAACCACCATAAAATATGGACCCTTTAACTTCTGCATCTACTGGCTGATTTATGCAGAGGATGAGCATTGAGTTAACTCAGGTGGGTTAGAAACAGATTTAGTTAAACCTGTGCAACTTCCTGGTGCAGTTGTTCTTAAATCAGGTTAAGAGAACCTTCAATTGATTTAGCTTGATGTGGTTTATAGACCTGAATTGGTTTCTAAACCAATTGAGTTAAAATTGTTATTCAAGTCATATTCAGACAGCCTCCAAGCTGACCACACTGATCCGAGTCTGAATCTGTACACTTCTGCAGTTTCCAGATGAGACCTAAGTTGCAGCATTCAAGATTTTTCATCTTTCTTCTTTGAATATTTTGGTACAGCCATGAAATTCTTCTCCTGGAAATCATCAGTAGTCTGGCTTATGTATCGCCGTCTTCTCTTCTACTTGCACACACCGGTGACCGTTTTGGTGCTTGTGACTGCGAGCTCAAAGGCTATTTGATTTCCAGTGAAAGTCTTTGTCTGTCTGCTACCAGTAGTATACTACCCACGTTACTAATGAAACCTTAGCTGATTCATGTTACTGAAAATGTTGTCGCTAAAATATTCCAATTTTAGAGGCACTAATTTAAACATAATCTAATAGTCAAGATGCAGAAAGAGCTATCAAATAAACAAACAACAAATTAAAAAAAAATCTTTCCCTCAATTGCACAAACTTTGTGGAATGATGTCTGGAGATGATACTAACCCCACGCTCACAAAACAACAGTAAAACAGAAAATTACCAAAAACTCATCCCCAAACTGAGGTACTTTCAACTGGCCTCCTGAACAGCAAGTAAGTCTGAAATTTAGCCCTTGGATGCTAAAATATGAATCAGTTTACACATCAAAGATGGAATGACAAACTGACTGGTCCTAAGGACCAGAAAAGGATCAAAACCCAGTAATTCTTCAGTATGGTGAACTCCTTCCAAGCACGATATCATATTTAAACCCTACTACATATTTAGCTTTTTCTCTGTAAGCACAGAGAGGAGAGCAATCTGGTTTCACCTTTATACTCCTCTCTCTTCGTTCCAATCACTGCCACGGCATCTCGTCCTACCGCTTGTTTTCCAGGTTAAGTGTCTAACCAAAGAAGCTCAGCGCCTGGCGAAGGTGCAGGATGCATCTGCTGCATCTGCAGGACGGCTGCCATTTCCTCAGTATGGGGAACGTTGTCCATTCACCACATGTATTTGATGTAATCTGGTATTTATGTGCCACGAAGATGCACAGACAAGTTGCCAGTAACTCTTCTACTACAATTATGTGTTACGAATTTCAGCCCTTCGGAGCTAGTTCATCGCACAGGAATACCTGGTTTGTCTACAAAGGTAAAACCTCCTGCGGCTCAACTTGTAAGGTCAGAGACTGAAGAAAACATGTCATTATTTCTACTATGAAAATTGGCCTACCTAATGGATTTTCGTTAAAATATATTTCTGAGTTTTTTTTTTTTAAAAAAGGGAAACCAACAGAACACCAAACTGGACTAAGTACATGAAAAACTGGGTACACCTTTTTACTCTCTCTGTTCCTCTCTACAGATAAAATATAGTGGGGGCTTTCGTTCAAAATGAGTAACCAATATATTGCTCACTTGGGATTTTATGAGGCTCTTCTTCCATGATAGAGATTTTATTATTAAATATTCACCCAAAGGCACAAGTAAAAAATATTCTAGGGTGAAATTATTCTTGTCCTAATTTTTGCCTGACATAGTTTGCCATGATGCTGTCAGTCTCCATTTTAAGGGGCCTTTAGCAGACATGTGAGGGGTGTTGACAGGGCAACCAAGACACAGAGCCAGCAGATAAAGCAGGGACAGCATGCAGACATTTGTACGAAGCTTGCTTATCCATGTGCTTGAAGTGAATTATGCAAGGTCTTATTTGCTTTAAAGTTTGCTACCTTCACAGACAGGCTCCAGTGGAGTTTTTTTTTTTGTTTTGTTTTCTTTTCTTTTTTTTGATATTTACTAGAACTTCAGGATTCCTCCCTAGCAAGCACTGAAGGCATATTAATGAAGGAAGATGTCCTTACCCTCTCAACTATTAGAATCTGACCTGAAGATTAATTGCTATTTTGGTCTAAACAGCCCCCTACATGAGACATTTCCATGCTTCATTCTCTGTTGCTTTCGAAGACTGGACCACAAGTGCCTTGAGACTTCAGTAGGACTTTGCTATGCTGCGGAGCAGAAGAAGGGTTTGGCACACTGTGGTAGCCATAGAGAAGCAAAGGGGGCAGCGGTGGTTCCTAGGTCTTGTTCCAGTTTGCAGCGTGCCCCACATGGTACCTAAGCTCGGGGCTGACATCACCGAAACACGAGCCCAGACCTTTCCCTCATTCCCAAGCGCTATTACACAGGGCAAGTTTTACACATAAGGACCCCTCAATTATTTCTGCACTGGCTCTGTACCAATACAAGCACTGGCAAAAATTCAGAATGTTTCCCAAGGGAATTACTAATTGTATAAGTGTTCTGAGATACACAAAAATTATTCCCTGATTTGTATTACCTTCTCAGGCTCTTACTGGCCAAGATAACATTGCAACAGTCTTCGGAATATCTTGATCTATTTTAAACAAAAAAATCACATATACACGCAGCAGCCAACTGTCAGAAGCAGGTTAAGCAATCAGTCAGACATTTTGCTCCTTGCCTTTCTCTTCTGTGACTTTGAACATCTATATATCTGGAAATGAAAGCATCTTTGCAGGCAGTTGCGGGGCCTCGGCTCTGACACACTGTAGTGCAACACGGTTTGCAGTGCGGCGTGGATAACCGAATTGGCTCGGTACCGACACAGGTCATCTGGCATCCACCTCGGAGGGATCAGCTGGTGTTGTCCATTTTTTTATTTTTTTATTTTTAATTCCAATGACATAGCTTTTGCCGCTATAACCAAGAAGGTGATACGAATGTTGAGCTGCGTCTCAATAGAGGTTTCGCAGTTGCTCGGAGCGGCGCAGTGCTGCAACACACTGCCAGAACGGCTCAAACGGCTCCACCGAGAGCCTCCAGTTTGCAGCAGTACAAGGAACTGGAGCAGCTCATGTCACTGAACTCACCAAAGGCTCGCTTCGCTCTTACGTTCTGCATTACTTATATCCCATTACAAGAAACTTGGGCACCTCTCTAAGGATTATTTTGTAGAAAGAAGATGTATATACAACCACCACACTCCAAAGTAAGTATTTGCACTTTTTGGTAGCTAACAATGCATCAGACCCGGCAGGGTTTTTCTCCCCCTTCTGTTTCCTGCTCTCATTAAAATATTTTTTAATGAAAATGTCATTGACATGTCACATCATTTCACCCAGAGTCAACTCTCAGATGCTCATTATGCTTGTTCTTGAGACAAGTGTTGGACTAAGAACAAAAAATATTTTTCCCCTTAGGAAAACTAAAATAGTATCAAAAAATGAAATATGAACCACCTCATCAGCAAAATTCATTCATTTCAAAACATTGTTTCAACTGTTTCAATTAATTAAATATCCTAAAATTGCAAAATTCATTAATTGTGTTATTTTTTTCAGTATACATTTGTATTAAGTAAAGGGTGGGTTTTTTTTCTTTTTGTTTCTTTTTCTTTTTCTTTTTTTTTTTCCAGATAAACAGAACAAGATCACAGAATTCTAAAAGCAAAGTGCTAGGAAAGAGAAAATTTGATTAATCGGATGCAGAAAAATGTAGATTCACAGAACAAAAATTCATGGGAGAAATCAAAGGCCTGTAAATCTAATGCTAATAGCCACTGCTCCCAACCTGACTGGTTAATTAATAATTTTTATATCATCATCACTCCTAAAACGAATCTCCACAGCAATTATTAAATTCTAGATAAAATTATTAGCACACATCCATGCATATTCTTTCTGATCAAAAGAGTCATGCAACAGAGGATTGGGCAAAGCATGAAGGGGCAAATACCAGAAGCCGTTGAATTCTTGCAACACGGGGCCATGGATCCAAATTTCATCAGCTAGAGAGAAGCCAACTAAGCCGTGAAAGAAAAATGTAACCTGCTTTTTCTACCAACAAGAAAGGATGCTTTACAGAGTAAAAGTTATTTACAAAAATACCTAAAATGTTTCTGGGTGGCCCTGCCAGTTTAAGAAAATGTAATTGTAGCAGTAAGAGTTGCAGGCTGTGTGGGTGATCTGAATCATTGTTCAGTGACAAAACGCTGGTACCATCAGTGGGCAAATTTGTTAGAGCTTTCTACAGACCAACTTTTTTTTTAATGTGTACATTCCACGGGTGTGCACATGTGATTTTAGCTCATGTAAAATTACTAATAAGCTGGAAGAAACTTGCACAATTTGAGACAATTTTCATCACCTTAATTTTAAATTACCTACATTTATAAATACCTTTGACTTAAAAAGCAAAGTAAATTCAGATTTTTCTTTGAGTTCACTCTTCAGGATTGCAGTCCTGGGTCCTGTCCTAGCATGCAGACTTTGGGGAAAACACTGTTAATCTTTTTACTTATTTTGTCAGGAGCTCATTTCTGACATGTGCCTGTTGGGAAATAAGAATCAAGGAAAAAAACAAACAAACAAACAAACAAAAAACACCTTTTTTCTGCCAGTAATACAGCAAGAAAAAAAAAATCAAATGCTTCCATTTAACGGGAAGGTTATTTAAACTACTGCCTTATGTAAATTAATCTGTAGGAAAACAGTCAGATACATTTTGGGGGTCACGTTATGTCTCAAACCAAAATAAAGGCATAGGTGATTCTGAAAAAGAAACTTCACTTCAGATTCCATGCTTTCCTGGTCCATGAAGCCCATTTTTTCCCCCTGGTGTTTTCATTTAAGCCAAGTAATTAGTGTTTTATGAGAGATCCTAATAGTAAAACTAAAGCTCCATCTGTGACTGTTTATACAAATTACATATCTCATCCTATATTACTACTGGTTCAAAAGAGAAAGATGTACTCTATGTGTTGCCTGTTCCTATGGTTTTTGGTATGATACTTTTGCGAGCCATATTTTGTTTATGGACTAAAAAACAGAAGCGTTGCCAAAATAGTGATTCCAAAAGTAGTTGTTGTAAATTGCCACCAAAATTAGTATAATCGAGTAACCTTCAAGATTGTTTTGTTCTAACACATATTTATATACCAAGTTCTCAGGCTCTCCCTTGCAACCTTCTTAAGACAGGTAAATAATATTTTTATACCATGAAAGAGGCAGAGTGCTTATAGAAAAAGACAAAAGGAAACCCTTTTCCCTCTGTAACAGTTTTCTGAAGCTCGATTTTGACCACTGGGGAAAACAGAAAAGAAACTGTTACGTGAAATATTGCTGTCTTGCAACAAAGCAAACAATGTTATAAGTTTCCAATTCAATGGCAAAAATGCAAGTCAGCACGGAAGATCCAAATGAGGACGAAGTCTCCCAGCCCTCAGGCCCTGCTGGCAGGGCTGGCACAAGCAGCTTTCCTTCTCGCCCACCCCGAGCAGCATGCCTCATTGTCTTCCCACTTGTCTGCAAGGCTGATTTTAACCAGCGTGGGTTCCCATTGAAGGCCAGAGCCACCACAAGCTGGGCGAGCACGAGGAGACAGAAATGACTGGCCAGGCTGTAAAATGCTCAAATCAGCCCAACCACCCAGAGCAAGGAATTGAAAAATGGCATCCCTGAGGTTTTCAGATTGTTACATGCATAATAAAAAGCTTGAGTGGTGCTATTGCACTTTTCAGATTACAGGAATATGCTAACTTCTAAAAGTTGTGCTATACTTATAGCCAAAAACAAGTTTCAGCTGTGATGATGATACAGGAACACAGCTAGAGCTCCTCAGAGCAGAGTTTAGCTGATCATTTTAAAGCGTAGATACAAAGCCAAAGTGTTGTCAATTCATAATATTTTCCTGTTAGCTATATCCTAACTAATGCCAGTGTGGCAGACAGCTCCATACCCAAGAATTTGCTTCGTATCTGCTTGAGCATGTCTACTAGCATCTTACCACCAAGTCTGGTAGCTCCACAAAGCAACCCCCTCCCAAAGCCACGCTATAGCACTGTTGATGATTTCAGCATTTATGCTTCCTCCAACACAGTATTTTTGCTTGGTACCTAAGAAAGAGGCAGTTTTGTTTTAAATCAGGAGCACGTTTGTCACAGCTAAGTAAATAATGTATGCTTTCTAAAATCAGATATACCTAGCCATACTCTCCAGAAGGTTTTAAGGGAGTAAACAGAAACTCAGTTTGAAAATGCAAACAGACACTGTATGTATTTCCCCATCACTCCCATCCCTATTTTGGCTGTTATGGGGGCACCAGACTTCCCAGAACACTCCCTGTCCAGAAGCAGGCTAAGGACTTTATCACCCAGTAATGGAGCCGAACTACAGAAGTTGCACCATTTTTGACCGGTATCCTAACTGAATGCCAAATCATTTCTATAAAGTGAGCAAGAAGCCCCCCAGCATTCCCAGCTCATGACCCCTTTACTTGCAGGTGCACCCACCTTCCACGTGACTCTTGCCCCCGGGATAAGGAAGGCACCTGCACACCCAGGGGAACACGTGGATCTTAGGCATAACAAAATAACTGCAGCACTGTGGTGGGAATGAGGCGAGCTCGCAGAGACCCAGAACCGCTGCAACAGACTGGCTGCATTTCTCTGGAGCAGCTCTCAGGCAGGCCAGGGTGGTCACGGCAGCAGAGTGCCCACAGCTGGCCCTGCACACGGAAGCAGCAGATCCCAATGCCAGCTCCTCCCCACCACGGTTGGATGTCTTGTACAGAGGAAGAATTCTCAACAGCACCCACCAGGCAGTGAATCGACAGGACCAAGGCTTCCGTGCACGCTCCTCTGGCACGAGGTAGGTACAGGCAGCGCACCCTGGTCTCACAGAGTCCCCAGGAGGGCTCAGAGCAGGGCAGGGAGCACTCGGTGAAGCTGCGTGCTCCGCCGCTGCGCGGGAACTTCCCGGGGTAGGCAGGTGCCCGAGGGAGCTGCCCAGGTAGAGACGGCAGCTGCACCTTTGTACGAAGCCCCACCGTGCTGCAACACACTAAGATGTTGCCGTCTTCTGGATACGTCTCACCCTAAATACTGAATGAATCATGTGGATGGTTATTTTTCACCATCGTATTCTAGACTCAGATCTCAAAAGGCTGCTCATACATCATGCGGTATAAAAGCTAATACGATTTCAGGAGGTGTAGTACATGGCCAAGGTCAGGAACATTTTCTCTCTGCTGGCACTTTCTAAGCACTTAACAAAAGCTTGTCTTAAACAATAGGTTTGTTATGATAAAGACAAAAGAGGCTACACTCCTGACCTGCAATTATATCTGTTTTAACTCATGCAGGCAACGATATTTAAGAACTGAGAAATCTAAGTTAATGTACAATTAAGGGTTTAATTTGCATGATTATTTATCACTGTTACTCACGCTCATCAAGTGTTGCTTACAAAGGGCCTGCTAAACACCCAGCCATATAGACTGGTACAGGATTTGTGCATGCAGATACTGTACCGGGTTTGACTGCACAGCTACAGTCTCAAAACAATGGGAAATAATCAATGTGCAGAAAGCAGAATGCAAGTATTTAAATAATTCAGAGCTATAGTATTGAACCCCCAAGTTCTCTTTTATTTCTTCTAAAAAACTGCACCCAGGACAAAGGTCTATTAAAATACAGGTCTAGAAAGAAAAAGGTTGTAATTATAAATCTTGTGTTCCCAACAATGTGTTTTTTAAAAGTAAGTATTTGCAAATCAAGGAAAACGTGACTTTAATATTGGTAATGGCTATTAGCAATACATTTACATATGTTACGTGAGAAACAGAGGAACATAACTAAACGTAACATTACCAAATAAAAACAACACATTTGGGGGGCATTTGAATGTTACCCTTCCTCATGAAATAAATTTTAAAAATAAATAAAACATACAGTACTTTGTCCACACTGTAATTTGTCAACTGTTGAGGAAATTGGCATGTCTTTTCTGCTGATTTATTGGTTAATCCCAACAATTCATTGCAGAAAAGGCCAACAATGAATTACAATGTGAGGAAAAATTAAGCAGTGCATTTAAAAAGTGCTTAACTACACAGCCCTTAGAGCAAATTTCAAAGCTCTCACAGACCTTGCTGAAATATTTTAGGTACCACTGCAGATACCTACAGTTACAGGTATACTATTGCAGACAGTAGTTTAATAGTAACAGATGTTCTCTGTCACTGAAGTGTTATACCTGTATAACAGCTTTGCTAATATACTCTCCTAGATTTAATGTCAGGTGTTCAATAAACAAACAGCTCCTGGATCCCCAAAACGTGAAAGGGACAGGAGATGATATGTCGATTTTAAAAGCACTGGTACACTGGATATTTCTATATATGACCTACACAAATTACTTGATTTAAGCCAAAAACTAATCCTGTTTATTGTAATAGAACAACTTCCTGCTCTTAGTATTAGATAGTTTTTGAAACTAAATATTTAACATATATTTAATACCTATATCCGTATAGGACTTCATACTTTTAGACACCTTATTTTCACATAAAATAACCTGCATGCCTTTAAAACTATCACCTGCAGGTGATAGGCATAAAATATTGGTAATCAGACTTTTTTTTTCTCTTAGGCTTTACAGTGTAACAAAAGGAAAATAAGAAATACCTTGAGCTGAAGTAACAGGGGCTGTACAATTAAACCACACTTGTTGCTTTTGGGTGTAATTCAAGGACTATACACAGTCAATGGGAGTCTTTTGAAAAAGTACAAGAGGTTTGTAACAAACAAATTTCAAGGGTAAACCCACGCTGTGCAACACAGCATTGTGCAGAAAAACACCAGAGGCCACTCACAGTTCGTATCTGGTTTACACCTTCAACTTCCACTCTCCTTTTAGGTAGCACATCTAAACACGGTGGGCTCCACCTTCATTCCCACTAGGTCTCCTGTCCCCCATGGCTTGTTTTGGAGAGCTGTGCCAGAATCTCAACAGTTAGTTTTCAATCTAAATTTATTCAAAGCAAGATTACACACATTTGTTCTCCCACCAGATTTGCGTTAGCTTAATTATAGTTTCGGGCCATGCAAAGAACATGACTGTATACAGGTTGCATACCTTAATTTTGGCCCCAAGTTATCTCCGTAGCAACTGTATCCTGAAGCCCTGTAATTAGGTCCTTAGTTGCAAATTTCATACTGTACCTTGGAATTTCTTTAAATTGAGGTTCCAGAGCACTTTTTCATCACAATTTTTCAGTCCAGCTAACTTGATTGATCTTTAATTTATCTGTTTCCCAAACTCTTCCCTTCTGAAATTACTTCAGTGTTTATGTACATCCTTCCACCTAATTTAAACTGAATTGCTAGTGATCACTTACTTCAAAGCTAACATCTCCACATTCTCCATTCCTTACTAAAATTAAGTCTGAAGTGTGATGGTCATGTGCTTGGCTCCATATAGTATGTGAAAAAATGAATTTTGCTGCCTTAAGAACAAGCCCTCCAAGGCAGAATTCATTGCTCCTGCCTCTCTCAGGCACCCGGCGCTGCCTTTATTCTCCTGCCAAAAGTAAGCAAGCAAAGCTCGTCATGGCCACCTACTCTTCAAGGCAGCGAACTCACCAGGGACTCAGTCAAGAGCAGTAGCCTGCTTAGCTATGAAACGTGGGCTCCAGGTGACCTTGTTCAGCAGCACTGCCCTGTCATCCCATTTTGCACTCCCACGTTTTGCTCAGCAGTAGCAAGAAGAACAAATAGCAATGTGGAGGCATGCACAGGCTGAGTTTTTAGACTGCAGTAGTCCTGCACTGCTGCCTACAGAAAAGCCAGCCCAGTTTACCTGGGCACCACGTCCAAAACTGAGCAATGCACAGCAGAGCGTGACAGGAAACAGAGGCTCGCATTCAGGGGACTGGCAGCTACTAACCAGCACTTTATCTGTTTCTAACATTTACCCAGGTGATTCCTTTAACTGCGAAATACTTCCTTACTTCTCTTACTAAACACTTCTATAATACTTATCCACTTCAGAAGCCCATGTTAAAAGGAAAAAAATCCAAACTCCAGCTGATAAATTTTGCAGATCCTAGAACTTGTCTTTATGGGAGTTAATTATTTGAGCAAATTTCTAAGTATTTGCCTTCAAACCTATCAGCAACTCTATAATGGAACTGGAGAACCCAGCAAAGAACAGATTTCTAAGAATTATGCAACAATATTTAGAATGAATATTCTGAAGTAAGAAATAGCCATTCTGTGTTACTAACTCCACTTTGCACCCTTAGGAGACAATTTAGAAATGTCTGAGCAGTAAGAATAGGAGCTAGAAACCCTTACAACAAAAGGGCTACTTAAAAACAAAAGAAACAAAAGCAAACAAACTCCCCCTCCCCACACACACAAATGCAGAAACTCTGGCACCAATTTTGGGTCCCACCCAGCCCCAAGTCCACGGCACGTACCAGCAGCACCCACCACCTTTCAAGACGGGAAAAGCAGGCATCGTCCCCATGGGCAGAGCACTGTGTGTGCTGGAAGGCCTGCCAGGAAAAGCTGTCAAGAAACTTTCCAAGCTGCTACTCCTAAACTGAGTATTCCAGTAGGATACACAGTGTTCACTGAACTCGACCCAGCCTCCGTCGGTGTCAGATCACATCTGCCGCTCGGACGGTGGGGGATTTTGAACAAGAGGCGGCATTTTGCCACAAACCACTTCAGTCAAAGGAGGCGTATTATTTTTGCAACTGCAGTGCGGATCTGAAGGCACTGAACTTTCTACATTGGAGCAGAACTCGAACATCTCTAGGCATCAGGAAGTGTAAGATCTCAGAACTTTGTCCAAACTGAGCCCCGAAGCCTTGCTGTCAGGGTACCGCCTACTACTGAGAGATCCGTGACACAGCCACTTGAACACTAGTTAAAGCAAGATCCCTTGTCCAGTTTGCCACAGAGAGGGAAGTTAGGTTGCAAAAATAAAAACTCCCACAGTTTGGTGTGTCTGCATACAGAAACCTGCAGCACTCGCACATTGTAGAGGCTTTTCTGTGAAGCCCTAGAGGCTCTTTGGATGCTTTAGCAGTTCAGTCATGAGACCAGGACACTTCGATCAGCATAGCAAAACACACCGCATTATCAGATTAGGCTTCTTATGATAATACACGAAGCCTGTTCACAGGCGTGTGCGACTGTTGTAATTTTTAAAAGAAATAGTTCCTGTACAACTAAGAACATTTATCTGTTGAACCTTTGATACAGTCACAAACTGCTAAATTTGGCAAAGCAGCACTTTCACCGTGTATTTTTGCCTACTGCTGAAGAGGACTGTCATGCAGGGTCCTTTAAAAAATAACAAAACAAAAACAAGCCAATACACACATTAAAAATTGGAAATATTGTTCCAAGTTATTTACTGGAAGACTTAATTTGGGCCACCCCAAGACCAAGTGGCTCAAAACTAGTAGGAAATTTGTGTGAAACTCAATGTAACACACTTGGAGAGTGAAAAAACATTTTTGAAGATCAATTTTCTGAACTGTCAGTGGAGCTGTCAGCAGCATTCAGTAACAGCAACGCAAGGCCAGATGCAATATATTTCTCTGCTTAGGAAAATCTGAACCTTCATTTCTCATTCCACAAGGCAAAACCATACACAGTGTCTGCGTATGTGATCTCAGCCTCCGCTGTTGATACTCCTTCAGTTAGTGCAAAATATGTAAATATTTACTGAGAAAAAAAAAAAAAGGCGTAAGAAAGTGACTGTATTGCCTGGCCTGAGAGTTAATTTTATAAGATGCAGGTTCAACCGAGAAAAGAAAGGAATCAGCAGGGGTTTTTTTGTGCTTATTTAAGTTTGAGTTATATGATTTGTTCACTTTTCCCCTCTTTCATTTAGGTAAGAAAATAAACAGTCAAGATTTGCTTCAACTCACTTAAAAGTAAGTTTTCTGCCAGCTTTTTTTTCCTTCAACAGCTGACCTAAGACTTAAAAACAAACAAACAAGAAACAACAAAACCACATCAATTATTTGCAGCTACTGAATTGTGACTGCATTCTGGAACCAACAGGATTATCAAGAGGAAGAGGCAGGAGCACGAGGACCATCTGTTGGCAGACATTGTCTAGAAATTAGATGGGAACTACAACACCCCACCAACACATTACATGCTAAGAAATCACAGTGGAGCACGTAGCATCTGACAGGTTATTATTGGGAAACCTATTGACAGCTTATCAGCAGGCAATACCAATACTGCCCCAGGGGAACCATGCTGTACTAAGTCAGGAAACCCAGAGCAGTTGCTCTGAAGCAAGCGGATGATAGAGCAGATGAGAAACAGCGTGCACAGCAAGAGCTGGTAGCGCGATAACCCACCTCCCCAGGGCACCAACCTCACCCGCGTGTGAACCGAAGAGATGCAGCCGAGAACTACCCGAGGGGATGAAGCAGCAATCTCAAAAAGGCATTTGGCTGCATCAGCACCACCTCACAGCAAAACTATCACTCAGCAATTTCAAAAATAAATGTTGTGATGGAATGTATGACACCAGCACACACGCTGCAAAAAGCTTTTTTGTGTGACAGCAAACTAATTTCACTTGCCAAACTGTATTTGCAACGTTCAGCGCCTCTGCCTTGTACATATGCACACACTCAGCTCTTAATCAAAGTGACGTCATTTATGTTATGTTTATATATGCCCTATATAATGCTGTCATTTTGCAGAAATCCAATATTTGAGTGACATTATTAATTCAGATAATTACAAATTTATTTATTCAGTAAGAACAAAAGCCATCTCAATCTCCTTTCCACATTGGTCACGCTCCTTAGCTGCATTTTATTTCTTATGCTGAGGATTTTATCATCTTTCCAGACCTGAGATTAATAATCGCTGGTCAAGGCAATAGAAAGTTGTTTCCTTGGACCTTATTCTGCCTTTCCAAGGGAGTTTATGGGACCTAAAGCTCTGCTACCAGGTGGCTGGGAGATCCCCGACCCCAGAGACAGTCCTGCACAGGCCTGTTGAGCCAGCTCTGTGCCGCACTTCAAACCTCTGCAAAAAATGCTGGTGCTCAGCAACTTCAGAAAGGCCCCAGAGATGAGAAGGGAGGAAATAGTATGGCCAAAACAAACCATGACAAGCAACTCCCACCTGGGACACAGACCCCTGGCAACAGCAGGAGCTGGCTGAGGATGGCCCAGCTGTGTTATTCCAATGCCTACAGTCTCCCCAGAGATGCTGCAGGATCAAGGATGGCAGAAAAAGTGTTTTGTAGCCACACATAGGGCACAGTTGAAGAATAATCCCACAGGGTGTATACGGTGCCCAAATTTATTCTGATTTTAATGCTTATTGATTTTATTATGCTGCTTTTACATGTTGTCTGGTAGCACTTTATAAATGTTTTATGTAAAATAAATAATTCAAGAAACACACAGCTTTCTTCGCTAAAGTTTATGACATCATGAGAGCTATTTGTTGTTACCATACTGACTGCAATGATGAAAGAAATAGGAAAACTGGGATCTAGACATTTCAAACGTGACCATTTTCTAAATCACAGCTGCTTTTTGTGTTGCAGCAACTCCATGTTCAGGTCTTTATTAAACACAGAATATAACACAGTTCTGTCCCTTTCTGGTGCTTTTTAACATTTCTCCCCTCTGACTCTTTTAACATTTCTCCTCTCTGACTCTTACAAAATCATGTCCATAAACAGACTGCAGCTTTCTGTATTTTAACGTTCCTTTGTCTTTATTTCCCCATTATTTATTCTCTTTTTGTTTTGTCTCCATTATCTCTTGCATTATATCAAAGGGAAGAAGTGCAAACTGAAAAAAGAAAAGCCTCACTTTTAACCTAATTGAATCAATTGACACCTGCTTTTTAACACCCTTATGGTCAACTGCCATGAAAACAGACAACCAGTCGTAATGATTAAAATCAGATAGGCAAGTTTTTTCTAATAATACTGCACCTGTCCTTACATACCTCCTCCCTTAAACATCTACCCGTCAGTTCCTTTACACCCCAGTATAAGAGCATGTATTTACCTATACGATTCCTGGAACTGTGGTATCTCAGTGTCACTAGATTGCTATACCGACACGTTAATATTGCCACTCATCACTTGAAAGGAATTAATAGATGATGAAACATGGTTACATATTTGTGTTTTTTACAGCTGTCAAGCTGGCTCTTAATCCTTCTGCACGGAACGTTTTCTGACTTCACAGAATCACTGCAGCAAGTTGCAAATTTCATGAAATGAATAAAACCTGCCTGGGGCAGGCACACAGATAACGCTGTGCATACCTTGCTGCAAGTCATCATAAAGTCAGAGTACTGCTCACCTCCCACAGCACTGGTCTAGGAGGAAGACAGAGCAAAGCAGGGGCAAGGATGGGGAGTCAGAAGGATTCTACTTTGTTAATTTTACTGTCCCAAAGTATTTCCTTATGAATTATCCAGTAGTCACAAAAAAACAGTGGAGACAGGGTAGAAACCCAAGGATAACTTCTCTTTCTTGAAATTTAAGAGTCATTATCTCCCCCGCACATTCAACCCAAGAAATCATCACAGCACTGTGTAAGAGCAGCTTGCTGGACTACAGATAAACTCAGACCTCACAAACTGCAAGTAAATAAAATGAGAGCCTCTGTTCACTTTAACATAGTAAATATCGAGCCAGGCATTCACTGTCTTTTGCTACCCTATTCACTGGGTCCTACTACTTCAGCATTTTTCTTAGCTCTGACTCAGACAGTACTGTTTTAGAAATGCTTAGAAAGTGTTAACATTGCTAGGTGAATGTGAAAACGCAAGCTCCAAAATAAAAGACACCTTTGTTTCAGAGAACAATGGAAGTCATTAACATGTTCTTTTGCCAGTATTGTTTAACAATCCAACAATTTTGGTCTTACACATCCATACATTTTTATCCTTGTCATATTCACAAGAAGTGACACAGTCTGATGGCAGAACTAACTAAAAAACAAACCCTGATCATATCTAGGGTATCTGAATTGCCCATGAAGTGTGCACTTTTTTTTTTCTTTTTTTTTTTTTTTTAAAAAAAAGACTGCAAATATAATTCCAAGCTGACATTAACACTTAGAAACTTGGGGAGGGACTCTCTACCAGGAAGTGTAGGGATAGGACGAGGGGGAACAGCTTTAAAGTAAAACAGGGTGGATTTAGATTAGACATAAGGAAGACATTCTTCACTCGGAGGGCGGTGAGGCACAGGTTGCCCAGAGAAGCTGTGGATGCCCCATCCCTGGGGTGTTCAAGGCCAGGCTGGATGGGGCTTTGAGCAAACTGGTCTGGTGGGAGGTGTCCCTGCCCATGGTGGAAAGGTTGGAATTAGATGGGCTTTAATGTCCCTTCCAGCCCAAAATATTCTGTGATTCTATGAAACCAAGTATTTAGAGCCTGGAGATGTATATAAACATTTATGTAATCGTTGGCGTGAAACGCTTCATCATCATGGACTCCAAACTTGTGTGGTCTGTGACAAAGAGGGGAAAAAAAGGTTGGCACACAACTCAGCAAGAGACTTGGAGAGCACAGCTTCTTTCTAACTCACTTCAGAGGAAGACCATGTCCAGAGGTAGCTCAGCTGCGAGCTCACACTGCCTTGTCACGCCAATGAGCAGCAGTCCTGCAGTGGGCTGTGTCCTAATACAGATGGCCATCAGCAAACAGCCAGGCAGCTGCTGAATCCCATGTGCGGCAAGCTAACCCTCTTCTACCTTCTACACTCTGTTGATCAGTGATCAATATTTTCAACAAACAGAACAGCATCCTCATGACACCAGGACACACAGCTGCTTCTTTCTTCCACGATTCAGCACTGCGGTCTGTAGCAACTACAAAGCATTCCATGTGGCTTGTAAATTGAAGTGTTTACATCTAAAACAAATACAAAACTTTTTGTTGTTATTTCCTAGGTCTAAAATGACCAATTACTTAAAAACTGAAACATGATGCTATTTTCTTCCTCTGAAATGGTTTTCCTAAGGTTCTGAACAACTGCAAAGGCAGTGCAAGAAGTCATACCAATAAGACTTGCCTTACAGACATCAGCTTTCTTGATCAAAGCCCATTAAAAGTATTTAACATATTTAAATGCCAAAATAATACATATTTTATTTATCTCAACAGCGGAGTTAAATCCTACCGAGAGAATGTTTTTGTTTAATAATAATATATAGCACACTAAAGGCCTCTACTGAGAGAGGAAAGCCTTGTGCTAGTCCGTGCAGTCCGAGATGAACCTATGAAGGGTTTCCAATCTGAATACATAAGGTTCAGAAAGAGTTAAAAAGGTCTGTTGATCTCTTAACTCAAGGTTTTGAATACAGTGGACTCTTCGAGAAGAAGCATTCTCCACTTTTTCACAACCATTTGATATATGTACAGCAGATAGGTAATACACATATCTAGAGTGGCAATGCTTTAAAATAGTGGTGCGTTGGTATAAAGAACTACCATGAGGAACAGCACAGAATCCAGCCCTCCGTTTTGTAAACTCTGTACCACAGCTACACTTTAAGATTGACAGAGTTTCACCTCGCGTGTTTGCTTTGTCGTTTGTCTTACGTCTTAAATGGCAACACTTCTACACAGCTCTCGTTCAGAGGCAGTTTGGCATGTTCAACGAGCTCCTAGAGCCCATCTTCTGTCTCTGGATACTGAGGCAGTTTTAATGTGCCCTTGTGCTAGCAAAGGGTTAAAAACTTTTCTTATGTTCCTACTGGGTTGTAAAAGAAACTGCTGAAGCTGATCAATGACCACTGTTAAGACCTGGAAACCAATTATAAACCTGAAATTTGTGATGAACAAAGCTCTGAAACACTAGGATGAAAACTACTGAATTAGTCCAGTTCATTAAAATCATTAATAGTCATGAAATGAAAACCACCAGAGTCCAAAAAGGCTTAATGCCCTATCCATATTAATTAGATGGGAGCAAATCTGAAGTGAAAAGCAGCACATGCTTTGTAGAATTAGCAATTGCTCTCTACAGACTACACAGATCTCTATTAAAATTCAGTTTAATTAAAATTGATCACGTTAAGAAACTGATGTGGTTAATTAACTGAATTCCTGGACTTCTTTTCATACATTTCACAAATGCATTGTACACCGCTTTCCTGGGCGACAGCTTACATTGCAGTGAAAATCCTGATTTCACAGGTTAACGCTGCGTGTTCCGTGAGGCCGAAGGTTCTGCGTCCCGCCAGGAAGCACGGGCAGAGCCGAGAAAACAGCGGGCCCTGGGAACCACCAAAATCTGCCACCAAAAGCCTGGCTGGCATCTAAACAGTCTATCTTGTAGATCAGCACAGATCTTCGGGCATATACACGGAGATGTCTCTTAGAGCTTTCCTAAGGTCCATCATTAGAACTAACATACACTGTACCAGCAGAGACTGACCTAGGCAGGCAAAGGATCTGGTCCGTGCAATTTGTGATTATAAACATGCGGACTGCAACCATCCCAGATTTTAAAGCACATTGTCCCCACACATTTCACCAGGATGGATGAAATAACGGGGCTTGGCTAAGGGCTTAAGTTAGAGCTGCCCAGAAACTCGGGGTTGGCACAAGCATCAGTGGTCTCTACGATGTTTCCCAGAGGACCAGCAACCTGGTACCTCGGAGAGTTTGCAGTATCATGTCTAAACAACTAGGTAACCATTTCCAGAGCTTTAAACTTGGAATAAACCACTGCTACCATACCAGCTTCACGAGATAAATCTTAACTGGATGCAACATCCTATTTTCACAATATCATTTGAAAACAAGCACCAAAAGAAAAGGCATAATGAGTTGTGCCATCCCATTTTTAGGAAGCAGATTCCATGATTTTCTTTTCTGTGCCATTATTCATTGGTGGCTTTTAGTCTGTGGAAGCAACTCGGTCATAAAGTACTGCTGCAAGGGATTCTTGTGTTTCAGAACATCACTTCTTACAAAATACCAGCAAATTGCCCAGTGCCTGCCCCTCACATCATGCCAATCAAGACGACATCAATGCAGCTACTGTTTGAAAGGAAGCAGGCAGACAAACATCAGTACTGACACAGCATATAGGGTCATGCTGTAACATCCAGATTATCATCTGAACTGCCAGCAAGGTGGCTTTCCAGCAGCAATGCATGTGGAATCCTCCACGACTTGTAAGCAACAATACTGGATGCAGCTCAGAGGTACAAAACAGTATTTTAAGGGTGGACAACGGTGGCCAGACAGCTCCTGAAGGAGAGTGGATCAGTGGTCTGAAAATGACAAGAAGTCTACATGGATGCTACAATCATTACCAAAGAATTGTAATGCCACAAGTATATAAGGCATAACTCAGCTTTACACGTGAATTTTAAACACCTTTCATTTAGATCCGAATCTATCTGAACAATGCCACTGAACTTGGCATAACCACATCTCGTTCCTTGTCACTTCCATTACCTAAATTCTAACGTTTTCTTCTCAGAACACATTTTGCTACTTGACAATTGCTATTAACATTTAGTGATAATGACATGCTTTATATACAGATGTTGCATCCAGGCCACCCGTGCATGTGGATGGACAAACATGCCCTTATCTATGTACGCTTGTATAGAACCAACTGCAGTTAATTCCAGCACTTTTTTAAAAAAGAAAGAAAAAAGCAACATCAGACTAGGATATAAGATACATGGCTGACTCTTAATTCCCTCATGGCCAAACCCTTGTTAATGTCTTGGCCTGTTTCAGTAAAATGATCATGGTTCAAGTAATGTAAAACACACGCGTTCAATCATTTTCCTTTTCCCTAAAGGCAAACACTTTCTTATCATGGTGAAACAGGAGTCCTATGCTGATACACTGGAGAGCCTAAGTTCTTTTAAGCCTCATCAGAAAACTGAATACTTACTGCAACCTATCATTTGTACTCCGTGCTCGGTACAGAGTAAAACAAAAGCATAATGCTGACTGAACCTCCTGTGTTTGTTTGCATTATTTTGCATTGCATAAGCCTAAGCAGCTGCCTTGCAAAATGAGAATACAGAAGGAAAGATACAACATCAAACAGAAAAACTTAACACCAGGAAAACAAAACAAAACAAATAAACAACAAACCAAAACACATTACATCTATTTATATTTAAATCGGAATTTCATAGCCAATAGTTAAAATGCAATTGGTTGAGATGAGGTGCTCAATATACTTGCCTTGGAAGGGGGGGGTTATTTTACTAAAGCACTTCTCCCAGTAACCCCAAAGAAGGCAAGACCTTAACACAGCAGGTGTGCACTCTTTACTTGAACAGCGTCTTTTTATAACCCACTTTTTATAATAAAAAGAGAATACTCATATTTTAAGAAGTTAAGTGACAGTACAGGCACAACTGGAGACAATGGAATAAAGGAAACCATGATAATTAAAGCAGGTTCTACACCGGTTAAAAAACCCACCAGCAACAACAACTACTTAAAAGCCCTTTTGGAAGATTGTATCATAAATTGCCTAATTCATTTTTCCTACAGATTCCTATACTGATCTTCAGTTTCTCAAAGAGGTGCTTGAAAACTTCTGAGGGCTACCAGGTCAAACTGCATCATTTCCCTGCGTAACAGAATAACAAACTGGAGTTGCCCCTTTCAAAGCAGAAGTCAGGCAAGTTCACAGGAGTCATGAGAGGTGACAGAAAGGGAACCAGAAATGTATGACAATCAAATCCACCCTTGTACAGAACAGGGCCAGACCTCAAACCTTGAGTGACTTCCTGTGCACTCACTGCCTAAGGCTCTGGCATTTTCTGGAGCAGCTCCGGCTCTGATCTCTCTCCTACCCTGCTCCTGAAGTGCAACTCCAACAGCTCCCAGCTCACCAGGACTACCCAAGCACACAAACGTAACAGCGGTGATTTCCAAAGGGGCAACAGAAAGTCCTTCCCCATTCATCTGTGCATCCATCCTTACCCTAGCATCTTTCTCCTCAAAAGGTAAGCTCCAAAGATGTGGTTAAAGCGTCATTGGAGCTCAGGGACATGGTTTAGTGGGTGATATTGGTGGTAGGGGGATGGCTGGCCAGATGATCTTGGAGGTCTTTTCCAGCCTGAATGATTCTGTCATTCTCTGCTGCTCCCTACAAGCCACCTTGGCTTGCTGCTAACATGGTTTAAACACGTGTTAGATCCATTTCAGCAATGGATGACATGACTTCCTGTTAGCAGGTTTAGAATGAAAGATGCCATTAAACAGCTACAGGGAGCAATCTTCTCTACAAATAAATAAATAAATAAAGTTCAGATCCAACTTGCATTTTCCACTACCTTCCGCTCCATAAATGAAGAATTCCCATTATTCAGGCCTTTTTAGCACAACCTTAGCCTACAAGTGCTTTTCTGGTAATTATTAATACATGTTTTATGTAAACTTCTGTATACAAATTTCAGCAAAAAGAGGATGGGGTTCGTGAAACAATTCCATGGTATCAGCAGGCATGCCACTACCAGCAAATCAGACTCCTTAATTTCTCCTTATGAAGGAAATCACACCTAACAGAACGGAACGATACTTAACACAGAGACCAAATCTCCACCCATTTTATAATCACACGAAGCTCCTGTAACTATTAAGTTAGTGGCATCACTCCAGATTTACAGATGAAACAAATAAAAGGAAAAGAGAAAAACCTTGATTTGCCAACATAAACACAGGCCATGCAGTATTCTATTTTAAACAGATTAGGAGGACAAAAACCCAACCAAACAAAAAGCACCAGTTTCTTCTGTAGTTAAGGGCCTGAAACATCAGAACCAAAGACACGTTCACCACAAGGCTCACTTAAAAATCAATAATTGGAAAGTAATATACTCCTTTAAGTTATCAACATCAACAGTCAAATTGTTTTATATTACTTTCATATGCTTCATACACAAAGTATTTAAATTCAATAATCCTCCATCTGGCTTTCTAAATACATCTTGGGTCCATTACCTGCAGCAAGGTACAGAATGAAGACTTTGGCTATGGACTGGGTAGATGAAGATGTAAATCATTTAAATGAACATGTGGAAAACTGGAGGCACTGCCAGAAAAGGTTACCGCTGGATCTCATTTCCGAAGTCTACCAGAAAGCATTGAAAGGAAACTGCACTACAGAAATACTCACAGCCGACTCCGGAAAAAAAGTGGCAATATTAATTCCCAGTAAAGCAACACTAAAGCTACACAAGGGTGCAGTTTAGCCCAATATCTCACCAACTCATTAGCAACCCAAAGAATATAGAAAAATCATATTTCTCATGCCTTCCTGTGCACATATTTAAAGATTACATGGAAGATTAAGGATTGTTTCATTATTTCTTGATGAACTCATCAGTAGGTAAGGTGAAGTAACAGCTGCACTCAAGACGTAGAGCTGACACATACTTCTCCATTTCATAACTTTGTTTTTGTAATAGGTCGACGGCTATAGTCCATAATTTCAAAAAAGATTATTTGTATTCTTGGGTACTGAGGAGTAGTGCTGGTTTCATACAGTGAACATTAACTACTTTCTGACAGTTCAGGCCCACGAGGCTGGTTCAAGAAGCATGCTTACCTTGGCTGTCATCTTCTAACTCAAGGAAATTCTTAGCAGTGCCTAACTGACTTGTTACTATCCTGTGTTTTATCATCTTCTTTAGTTTGACCCTTCTTCCTACAAGAATTGTCAAAATCTAAAATGCTTGAAGTGGAAACAGCCCAAACTAAAATTTCAGGAAAATTAATTACTAATTGGATTTTATACATGAAATTCTGCCACACTATAATTACTTTTGAAAGAAAATCCCCTATTCTTCTTGCAGTTTGGAAAGGTAATGCTTACTTTGGGTGTACAAAGTACGTAAATGCTTCATGAGGATTATGTACCTTGGCATGCTGTTCTAAAAAGACCGTTATTATAATTAGCTAAACACATACAAGACTGTTATTGGTAGAACACAGGAATTATTCCTACAGTCAGATTAAAGCCTACATCTTGCCTCTAAATGGAAAAAATTCTTAAAAGATTACAAGTTAAATCGCCTAGAAAGACGGACACGGAGAATGCTGGACAGGATGGTGGATGATACGTACAAGGCACCCAGCCTCAGTAAGTTCAGCTACAGTTCATCATATCATACCAGACCCCGCTTCAGTAATCCATTCTTGTGCTCTGCATGGAACAAGGAGCTTTGTAGCAACCTCTTGCGTTAATTTTGCATGAAAACACCATCTGGCCCTAAACAACTATCTAGGCTATGGATCTGTTATAGCCTAGATGTGGTCAACATGATATTGAAAGGTCAAAGAGGGGTCTAATTATACGCCTTAGTACTTAGAGGCCACGGTCACTGGAGCATGAACATAATCACTCAGGCCAAACGAGAGTCATTTATAATTTTAATTATCAGTGAATCAGACATCTCTCAAAGAGTTGTTCCATGTAAAAGAATTATATGATTGTTGCTCAAAATATCTGTCTTGTCTTGTTTGTCTCTAAAATAACCCCTTGAGATAATCTCCGGTAATTCATTGTTGATATATTTAGAATCCATCAATCTTCTCAATCAATGCATATTAGCATATTTGGAGTATTGAACAATTACCCACAAAAAAACTTGCGTTACAACAGTATTGAGCCTAACAAAAAAATAAATAAAAACAACACAAGAATTCCAAACCTGAGAAATATCTGACTATGGCTGACTGAACAATTCCCTTCACTCCATTTCCATTCCATTCCATGCAGTGTGTACAACACACTACGGCATTTTCACAAGTCTCTTTGCTTCATTCATGGAACTTGGAGTTCTTCTGGAGAAGGAATGGAACTGTAACTAAAGGAAATCCACTTCAGCTGCTAAAAAAAAAAAAAAAAAAAAAAAAAAAAAGCTGTGTTTTGAAAGAATCCAGAATGATACAGAAAAAAGATATGTCAGCTGTTAAGTTGACCTAGAAAGCTTATACAACCTTATGGCCTGCCACATAAGCTATTTGCTGCACAAATCACTTTTCCCCTGCCTCAGATGGTTACTAATTCCTCAGGTGTTCTTTTGTCAGTGCTTGACTTGAGACATGGGGCTTGATTGAGAGAAATATGAATGCAGTTGTGCAGATAGAGCACATTCAAATGTGACCTCAATGCAAGTTCAGCTTTCAACATATGAAGTGCCAGTTGCCAGTAGTAGAAGTAGATGTCCTAGGCATTTTACATTCAGCATCCAAAAATAAATAAAAATAATAATAAATCAGTGCACTGTTTTGCAGCTCTTCCAGAGCTTCCCCTCCCACCCCTCCACCTTCCCCTCCTACTCATCCAGCATTCACCAGTTTTTCTTTCCCACTGGACACTCTCTGCGCTCCCCGCCTCCCCCCTACCAACAATACCTAACCACCTGGAAAAACCACAGCTCACAGAGGCCTGGGAGCATAAACAGAGCTGTTACTGGAGCCAAAGAGGACCTCTGCAGTGCTGGTTGCTTCTGAAAGCATGGCTGTGTTAGATAACCTTGCTGTAATCATCAGTGAAAGCTTATGAGAAAGCTGTTAATTTAGTGTAAGATATAAGCAGTGGACACAGAGGTAAAACATCCCCATTAGGAGATAAAGTACTATTACAAATATATTTATGCAAGTTATAAGGGACATGATTTGGTAGTGCTAAAAATGGTGTACTATGATTCCTTTATTAAATAAATAATCCACTAGTACTTCTCCAGGAAAACAAACAGCAATAAAACCCTCAGCATGTTTCTCTGTTGAATGCTGTCATCACCTGGATAACACACTTCAGTCTGTTTTGGTCTGCAGCTGACATTAATGTCACCGTACCTGTCAATCTTTTTGCATAATTAAAAGCGCACGAAGTGTCATCAGCACTTTCTTTACATGATACTTCAGGTACTGCTCCCTTACTTGTGTGAGGAGCACAGTGACAATCACCCCCTTGCCTGTAGGACATGTGGAGATGTGTGAGGGGAGCTCTCAGCCTGTGTCGTGGGGGCAGCTGGGCTCTTGTCCCTCCAAATAATCTCAGCTGGGTGATGATGGGGAATGAAGCCACGTCAGATCAGCTCCTGGGGAGCGTCCAGCTGCACTGTTAGCCCAGCTGCCCTCTTGAAGCCCAGCTGTCCTTTACACCTGCCCTCTGCCAGGTTTCTGACGTGGCCTGATAGCATTTCAGACAGCGTATCATGCACAGGGTGCAACTGCTCCTGCTCGGTGCCTATGTTTCTGGCTGCTTATAGGGCTACATTTTCCATCAAAGGGCCTCAAGGGCTCCCTTGCAGTGTTAACCGGAAAAAGAAAATAGCCTACAGTTCAGCATGTTACATATGCTCACATTTAACCGACTTGAACTTTCATGGAGTCTACTGACATGCTTAGAAGAAAGCAGCTAGCATTTTTGCTGAACCTGGGCATTGACAGGGAGAATGCCCTCAATACTCAGCTACAACGCCTCCACTTTCCACTACCACATCCATTAAACACTCGGCAAACACTGAACCACCACCAAGACAGGATAGCCTACACAGTGTACACACTGTGTGGCTGACGTGTGCTCAGACATGCAGAAACTCCCCCGCCCTGGTCACCCCATCACCAAACCCACTGGCCTACTGTACTGTAGGTCAGCTCCCCTCTTGCTCAGACAGCCCTGTCTCCTTCCGGAGGAAAGCAGGAGTAGTGGGAGACGATGGGTGCTGAGCCCAGGGCTGACTGGCAGCACAGGTCCCAGTACCCACGGCCCGCAGCACAGCCAACATCGGTGTCATCATCAGTGACACACCAGCGTCACGCCGCGCCGCTGGACAGACTTGCTCCACAACGTAGGCACAGCCGTGGTGACCGTTACTCTAAGCACCGTGCACACAGAGTCTGTAAAACAGGCTTGCAATAGTAATAAATGATTAGCATTACGATTTAAATCTCAGGAAAAAGATTTACCTCCCCCAGCGTTTCAGTACTGAATTGAATTTGCAAATCAGAAAAAGGACGCTTAATGCATTTGACCAAGTCTAACACTATGTCTTGAGCTGCCATTGTTACCAGCCATATTAACCTAGGGTAACACAGATTTCTCCCATGTTTATATATGGCTAGACAGAAAAAGAATAGATAGTTGTAGAGTCAAAGCAGCTAGAGTAAAATGCAGAACTAGAATCAAAGACAAAGATAATTATTAAACAGAAAAAGGTAATAAATTGGATCATTTGCTTCCATATTTATGCTTTCAATCGTTAATCAAATCCATTTCCATTTCTAATTTTACAATTTTTCTTTTCTTTTGACCTTTAATAAAATGTTTCAATTGATCAGGGTAATAAAAATATGAATTATATGAGCTGGCACAGACAAAGAAAGACTGTTGAGTAATCTGTGTTTCAGATATAACAAGGAAAATGCCTGTGATTAAGTATGGGCACAGAGAAATCTGGAAAAAAATATCCAAGTATCATATATTTCTTACTTAAGAATTTGACAAAGAGCTTTTTTATTTTATTTTTAACCATGAACCACCAAAATAAAGGGGGCGGTGGAGGGGGGGGGGAGGCACAGTAACTGTCATTCAGTTGACATACAAAATCTATTTGCTTATTTATATATATATATATATATTTTAAGGCTCAAGTAAAACATATTCTCATCTGTTCTTGAGTTTTGTTTCAACTGATTCCTAAACACTAAGTTGTTTAAACTGTTTCATAAGATAAGCACTTAAAATTGTTTTTAGGGGTTTTCTAAACACCAGCACACTACTATGTCAGCAGGAATGTAATCAAAGCAAACAGCCTGGCAAAGCCCGCTGACCAGCAACATTATTTGTTTCAGTAGCTTTCCTTTGAATAGCAAGTATTGATTTTCTACACCAGAACTCTTATACAAAGAGCATTAAAAGAGAAATTATATTTTCTATATTTTCTCCATTTAAGGAGCACTGCTGAAGACTAACAATGATCATCAGAGATTGAAAATTTTGAGCTGAATAGATCAATCATTCAGGAGTTCTAGGAAAAAATGTATTTTTTCCCTTCTTTTTTCTTGTCTTTTAAGAGTTCTTAGAATGAGGCAATGGCACTGCTGCCAGAAAGAATGTCTTCTTCCTCGGCAGAAGGCAATTAGCTTAAATGCATTTATTCCGTTACTATCTGGACTCAGCTGTCTGTGTTCCTCAAAGCATTCCTCACAAAGCTCAGGTAAGCAAAGGCATCATGGAAAAAAAATAAGGCAAAGCAAAGTAAAACAAACAAACAAAGCACACAGTGAAGGGCACCAGGGGACTGGTGGAAAGAAGCGGCTGGACTCTGGGAGAAGAGCTCAAGGGGAGATGTGTGTTTAAGAGGCAAAGGATGGAGCTAAGCAAGCACAGGAAACACGGGAAAGCAAGAGAAACGCTGCAGGAAGATGTTCTTTGGAAGAGGTGACAAAGGGAACCACGGCTGCCAGAAAACAAAATTTAAATAGGTTCGGCACTTCAAAAGACTTTTCAGTTGTTCTTGCATATGGATATTTTTCTGGAGAAATACATGGCAGCTGGTTTTACAGGTTTTCTTACTCCTCCTGCAACAGCCATGGACTGACATAATTAGCAGCAGTCATGACAGTCTATGAGGATTTACAGTCCTCAATTAGCAATGCTCTTCAGCATCTCTCAAGGAATAAAAGCATTTTTTTTAATCATACTATGATAATTTTGGTCCACTGTTACATTTACATCACCATATTTTAATCAGAGTCAAGAGATCCATAGCAAAGATCCATCCCCGCTGCAGTTACGGCACTGTTGCCACCAGTCAGTGGAACCAGGCAGACCTGGGTAACCCTGCGGGTAATGACTGCTACAGGATCACTAAGGAGACACGAGGTAACACAATTCTCCTCGCACTCTGACTATGCTCCTGGGATGAAGTATGCCCAGTAAGAAACGCTGGGCAGCTCCATAAAGGACAAGCAATGACATTTAACTTCTAGGCTTCTAATCCCAAGGAGGGAATTCGGATTTCAGAGTCTGATGTCTGCAGAGAATGGAGGAACTTGGCATTTCAGAGCAGGATTCAAAACAACCAGTGCACTGAATCCAGAGAAAAATCTGAGCTCACAGAATTTCCTAAATGCCAAACTAAAGCATTTCTTCAGCAAGGCAGACAAGTGCCAGCACAGAGTATCGGACCTTCTTCTCAGGGTGGTCTTCTGCACTTACTCCTCAAGAGGCTTTTTTTGTTTGTTGCTGTTTTGTTTTCCTAAAATGTGATATAACAAGGTGGTGGTTGTACTATTCACCGTCATACACCATCGTGAGACACACAGTTTGGCTTAGAGTGTAAGAGGCCAGGCTCAATGCCCTCCTCACCTAACAAGGCTCACGTCTGTGTTTTCCAGCCCCAAGGAGAGCACCTGGCCTCCACGGTGTATATAAAGCTACGACAGTTCCTCCTGCCATTCCTCCCACTAACCCTGTGCTGTTATGCACAAAGGATTGCTGATCTGAAGGAAGAAGCATGGGAAGGAATGAACACAACTGGCCATCTATAAAGACAGGGTAAATTGCCCCTAGGTTCCCAGATTACGATCTCTGTTTCTGAGTCTATCTGGGATTGTTTCTACCCTAGTGTCAATTTTCAGTAAATGCATTAATTGTTAGAGGAGAGACTCATTCCTAACACTGCCCAGCACGTGTACTACCCCACTACCTCAATCACTCAGCTGTTCTAGCAGGTACACATCATCCTCATCCTGCAAATTCCTGCCTCTCTTTTATAATTACTCACCTTCAGTTTTCTATCTTAGAATTCACTCTCTTAAGCACTAGCACATTTTAGGTATCATCAGAGAAACCCACGGCGAAAGTCCCCCCTCTGTGCTCGAAGAGCCAACAAGTGACTAGAAACACCACCTAAGAGTGCCATATGGGGCTCGAAGTCAGAAGGAGAGTAATGGGGTGGGGGAATCTGATTAAAGGAGAACAGCTAAGATGAAAATTTCACCTCCAGTGACCAAAATCTACTTAACCAAATCTAACACAAATCCACTTAACCAAAATCTAACACAAAGTTTGGATTACTACAGCGCGCTGGAGTATCAGCACCAGTTGCTGAAGGCTCTGGACTAATAAAAGAATATTCAAACAAAAAGCATATTAACTCAAAGTGCACATTTTTATTTAATTAGAGGTAAAATAGAAAGAACAGTAATAGGTCAATAATAATGACTTATTACTTCCTTTATGTGGCACATTTACAATAAATGGTAATTTACCATTAGAGAGACATATTAAATTTTTTTTTTCTGCTAAAGAAATTAACATTAGTCATGTTGAGAAAGAGAAGGCTCTCCATTTCCAGCTTGAGGATTTGCATTCAGCAAGGCAGTCTGCGGATATTACAGACCCCATTCCCCCTTTAGCAATGCAGGAAGAATTAAAGCATAACCATGTATGACATCATTCCAGCTGTACGCTGATGGGCTACAGATCGTTTCATCCATGCTATTTGAAAAACATTCCACTTTCCAGTCATTAGACTTGCTAAATGGATTCACCTGCCATACCCTTGGAATCATTAAAAAAGAAAAAAAAAATCTTTGGCACGCAAGAGCCTTGCTTTAATTTTATTCTCTTAGCTGATGTACTACTACTTTAAATTCTTAAAAATAACTGAAAACATATTTTTCACTTCTTCCGTTGGAAAAGAAAATCTACATCTACATTTCCTGCTTTTTCTCTTGCTCTAGGCTTATTTCAACGTTTCTGATTAACTATCCCCAGAAAACACATACAGCATGACTTCCTAGACAAACCTTGTCCTTACAGCGGGGCTGTATTGTGCCTTAGTATTTTTAAGTAGCTGCCTGTTAGCCTGTTGCACAGAAAGGGGGATCAGTTTAACAATCTGAAGTCTATTTCAGGTAATTTTCTTACTTATTTGACATGAAAATAGAGAGCTGCTATTTAACACTCCTTCCAATCACAAGAAAATATCACACAATTTGTGCACTCATTATGGCTGCACTCTTAAGTTAAGACTCATTTAAAAGCTTCAACTCTTCAGGTGGGATTTTCAAAGCTGCCTCTAGGTCATTAATTTCTAATTGGACACCCCAACCCTCTAGGCTAGCTTTGAAAAACTCATCCTAAATGATCAATGTTCTACTTCCTAATAACCTGGTCTGCAATACAGTCACCAGGACAAAACATTTTGCAACTGGAGGGACACTGCTGTGAACATGGGAGAAAAAAGGAAGAAATTGTGTTCTGCAGTTTTAATAACAATATCATTTCCCATTCCCACCCTGAGGAGTGAAGGGGACCAGATGATGGAGGGAGGAAGAGGGAATCTTTAAAAACAAACAAACAAAACGGGAACCCAAACTTCATCCATCCCTTGAAAACAGAACAGATTGAACAGCACCACGCACGGCTTGGGTGTACGTTTAGAGTAAGTTTAAAACAATATGGTCCAGATGGCAAAAAAACAGTTGAAGAGGACATTAAAATACTGTGTAATAAGACAAAGCAACATATTTGATTAAAAAAAAAAAAGAAAAAGGTACCATTACAACTGAAACCCCACATTTTTGAAATACAGAAGATAGGAATTTTAAAAAGTAAGTTAAATATCAATACTTAACCCTATTGGGCTAAGTATGTTCTAAGCACTAGTTACATGTAAGATTAGAAGATTTCATTCAGGATATACATCAGCCTGAGTGACCTAAAGAAATGGAGACAACTAATTACATTAAGTCTAAGGCAACAGTAGGAAAAAAATGCAGTGAAACATTTGGGAGTACTCACCAATTCAAGACTGTAAATAATTTGAAACATACCTCTCCAAATACACCAGGAAAGGGGATCAGAGCACTGATCTAGACAATTCCTACACTAATTAGCAGGCATTCAAACAATCAAGTTTTCTAGGAGGTGGGGGAAAAAAATCAAAAGCCTAAACCCACTCTCATTTAAGATTTTAATTATTAGTTTCTTTCTTGGAGTTTCCTAAATTCTGGAACAGCTGTAGAACTCAGTACTTTGCGGAGTCCTTGCAAAGTAAATATCCTTAACCATCTCAAAGGAGAAAAAGTATTCCATTTGTTCTAATATGTCATTAAAAACACAAATCTTTGCTTTGAAATCCAGGTAATTCAGTATAATCAGAAGGAACCCTTATGGTTCAGCCTATTTGTTTTACCTGCTGCTCTGAGACTTGACAAGGTACTGTAGTTCTTATCACAAAAGCCTTGATCCTGAAAACACTAATTACACATTGGCATTCACATGCTAGGTAGCACGCTCTGATGTTACACTGGGCATCAGAGCACGAAGAACAGCAATACTGGCAAAAGGAAGAGCTAGGAACAAGCGTGGCTACAAAACACATTTCAGAATGCAAACCAAACAGCTGCACGGGGAAGATGTGTATGTGCGCACTTAAGGCTTAAGGCTACAGGACACTCAGTGCAATGGTCCCAATTATTGTATTGTCAAATGTTTAACCTACAGATTATTTTAAGTGACAAACCAAAAGACTTCTTTACAACAGCTCATAATAAGCATCAGTGCAAGTTACTGGAGAAATACGACTCTTGGAAAACTTTGTATAGCTGCCAAGTTCAGATTTCCTAGTATCTCCTCTGCCTCGCACAAGTAACCTGATGACACGGATTATGCATGCAAAAATACACAATAATAATGTCTTCAGGTTTTTTCATAAATACCTTTTTTTTTTTGTAATGGGTGTATCAAATACAGTCAAGATATTAGTCAAATACTCTACTACTAATACTGCTTAGAAGCTGACATAAGTCAACATATGATGTCTGGAAAGTCATACCATTATAAATTTTAAATATTTCAAAATGCTTTAAATAGTTACATTCAAAATATAAGATCTAGGAGAAACATTTGTCACTGTTTTGTTTTATAACTCCACTTGAGGGCATTGAGGGAAACTTGGCATTGTGAAGGAGTTCAGGCTATACAGTGAAGAGACAGTGTAAACTGAACAGGTGAAATTTTTGAGTAAGGTCAGCATCAGGATTTTACCTGCACACGATTCTCTTTGTGGCTTTGTCCAAAGAGTTAGTTCAGATTCAATTACTTCTGTATTCTCTGTTTCAAGCTGTGGCAGCCCAGTAACACTGCAATTGACCATATTGGGACATTCTTTGAATACTTAATAAGGTTTTCATTTTATGAAACCTTAATGAGGTTTCATTTCTAGTATATCAATAGCTGGTGACATCCTTGCCTTTCCTTAAAGGTGTTCTTGCCATAATACGTATAAAACTCTAAAGCTGCATCCAAGACCAGTAATATGTAGGTGTATATATACACAAATATGTCATAATCCCTGGTGTTGCTTTCCTGAGCAGAAGACTGTTGTACATCGAGCAGTTAGTGATCCACGTGACAGCTCACCTGAGCATGAGCAGTCCCCGGCCTGTGCCGCACGGTCTGTACAGCCTGACCTTCAGGCGGGGATGTGCTCCGCATACCCCTTAGCCTCACGATAAACTTTGCTGGCTCGGGGTAACAGAGGAGCAGCTCCCACTTGGCACCAGTGATTGCACCACCTGCATGGCCTTGCCTTTATCTAGCAGTGCAGCAAGAATTTCACACGCGAACAGCCTTTCTGTTTGACAGTAGGAATGAAGAATAGAGTTGTTTTCTTGTTGGACAAGCCTACAACAGCTTCAATGGCCAAAACGGGGTAACCCTTTCTACAGACGGGTCTGTGTGGTGTGCAGCATGGGGATCAGAGTCCCATTTGACGCTGTACAGCTCAGGGCTCCCAGTATGGAAAGGGATATAAGATCATCTATACTATTCTCTCTTTCTTTTTGGTGTTAGATTCAGTAAGTAACATTTTAGATGACACTTCACAGAGTCTGAGTGCCTTTCCTACTGGGATCATAACAGATCAGCACCTCCTGGTACAAAACAGTCTCAAAATATATTTTTTTCTAGCAAATACAGGACTATTCTGCACTTCTCATGCCCCTGTATTAAATATACTCGACCTCTGTATGACCAAGTAGTCTTTACATGGATAGTGTACAAGTATCAAGAGAATACTTTAAGTGCATCCAACCACCAGGAAATTCTCAGTATCTGCCATTCTTCACTTCTCACTAACACAGTTCTGCACGCAGCTGTACAAGTTCACATTTCTCATCAGTATTTCCCACATTTACACTAGTAGCCACTTCTTAAGTATTAGGATAGCCTTTCAAAGTTTTATGAAAATTTGGAGGACAGTAGTGAAAATGAAGCAACTAGTTAAAAACTGAGAGCTGAAGTGAGAAGTTTCATTGTTATTACTTGCCCCGAAAGACTAAATACACTCACATAATACGGAATTAAATTATTATTTTTAATTCAAGTAGATACACTGCTGCAGCCTCACAGACCTCAGAACACTTTAAAGAAAATGAGGTAGGTGCTTTACAGGAGAAAAGCGATGGGATTTTAAGTTCATTCACCACAGTGTAAAAACATGACACCAGCCGAGAGACAGCCGTACTTAACTCAACCATGAACAGATGAGATTACCACTATATGATGAAGTTGACCATGGCCTACTGCAAATTATGCATACCTGTAGCAGGGCAGATCCACGTGCAACATGTTCCATATCTCAGACTTGCCCGAGTCGGGCAGGAAACTGCTTTCCCCAGTCATTTGTAAAACACGATTTTAGAGGTAACTTTAACCTGACACTTGATTCCTTATATCAAAGGGGGTGTAGCCACTGTAAAGATAATTCCACTTTCCCTAGCTAAGACAGTAGAAATGCTTCACAACTGCAATTACAGTGTTTTGGATAATGAAATCCTGCGTGTCCTATACATTAGCCTCATGGCTGGAAGGGATGAGACAACATCGCATTGTGCATCAGTGACGAGAGGCAACGCCGTGACTCCTTCTCTGCTGCTGTTCACATGCTAAAGCCCAGGGTCTACCAAAGAGCAGAGTCCTCAGAAGAGGGGTCTCTGCATGCATGTGCTTCTCAGTCCCAACTGGTTTCCCCTCACGGTGTGCCAAACCACCCCAAGAAGCTCCCCTGTGAATATATACAATTTTCTACAGAGTTATATAAGCAATTGAAATCTAAAGGCCCATGACCACACACATTTTGTATACAAAATGCTGTAATCTTGTAATCAATACACGATTGAACACAAAGCTAGTACAGCCCTTAGGGGAGGGGGGCTGTGCTGTGAATGCTTAGTTAGGGTGACAAGGTTTGCTGCTGTCTTTCTGCTTCATGGAAATGAACAGGACTTTAATGTTACTGCTCAACAATGCTATCTGATGGTCACAGTGTCTTGGAGTCATCAAATCAACTATAGAAAAAAGCAGTCAAGGCAACGCTTGCATACCTGGTTGGTTCAGACACCCACATCCTATGGCTCAAAAGGGAATTTGCTGCCACACTTAATGCAGCACTGACAGTAATTTTTGAAAAGTCATAGCAAGCTAGGAGAGACAGCCTGCTTCACCCCTTCCCCCCAAAAAAAAACCACCACAAAACAACAACCAAGAACAACACAGTATTGCTTTGCAGAACTAAAAGATGGGCGTACTCCTGATCATTGCTGTTATCAAAGCGTCATTATGTAGGAACAACAATTTATCTGCTTTCAAGCTTGAAAAGAGCTTAGGAAAGAAGCAGGATAGCATCTACTGAGTACCACTGATTTACAGAAACTATTCCAAATTTTATTATGTCGGTTATATACTCTTTTTCAACTGATAAAGTTACATTCACCTAACTGAGGATTTTTTTAAGTGAAGTTTCCAATACTAACATCTCTTTTACATTTAATTAGACAATAAGGAATTAAAAGTCAGCTAGATAAAACCAGAAACAGTAAAATTAACTTGAAATCTAGAAATCCCATCTAGAAATCCCATATTTAAACAAGCTGTTACCCTTGTCCTGGCTGCTCACCACCAGTGGTGGAGACAGAGCAGTGAAATACACAGATGATAGCTCTAGCACCATATAACAACTGATGTGAAGCAAGGTATTAATTCAAAGAGAGAAATTGTCTTCTGTGGCAATAGGCGGGTTGTTATTTCGGTTTTAGTTAGCATTTTCATTTGTGATTAGGACTACGGTGTGAAAAAAATGTACTGTGATCTTTACAGATGGTAACAATTTGGGATGAACGGCAAAAACGCATGAGATTACAAAATTTGAAGAAACTAGGTAAATTAGAAACACATGCAATGTTAATACATGTGGCAAATATAATCCCAAGTACAGATGGAAGAAGCAAGCAAGCAACATAGAAAGCAAGCTAACTATCAAGGAACAACATTTCCTTACGAGCTCTTCCAAGCCCTGTTAGCTAGGTTAAAGAGCTTTCTCGGTGCTGGCCATCCTACCTCCTGCTGGAGGCTACTGCCTTCCAGCAGAAGAGGCAAAAGAAGTGATGTGCCTATTCTTCAGTTTCCAGTTCAGAGCCAGCCCCATTATAATGTAAACCACTATTGATTTCAGTTCACTTTAATACCCTGGACTGAACTGTGGTGGTGAAGGGCTCCAATTCATAACTCCTGTCAGATTTAGCTGCCACAGTGAAATCCACAGAGGTTGTGAATAAGAGACCTTAGAAATCATTTCAAAGTGAAACATGATTCAAATAGGCAGGTACAATTTGAGGATATATACACCAAATCACAAGGTAAATTATCAACTAGCTCTTCTTCTACAATGGACAGAGACAGTTTAATTGAATGGATACCACAAAGAGCTACAAGCTCAGACAGTGAGTTATGAAACCACTGCCTGAGTGGCAGGGGAGAAACACAACTGAGGCGGTCAGCAACAATACAAGCACCTTCCATGTTTTGGACACTCGTTCTGGCCTCTGCGTTACAACATAGCAAGCCTTCAGGGAACTAATTCTCCCCTTGAGAATTACAAGAATCCCCTTGTAGCCTCACAGCACACCCTGGGTGGGCAAGATTACCAAAAGCAGTACTGCTAAGAAGTCTGTGACATGCAAACATTGCACAAGCTACTTGTGGATCCTTTGGCATCTTGCCTTTTTGTGCTTTTGCTTCCCAAGCCTACATCTGTTCAAACCATAATCTTCTATTTATACCCACCCTCCAAACTGCAATGGTTCAGTTCCTTGGCTGAGGCCAAGCGTTTAACATCCAAAACAACACAGCAATTCACAAACATATAAAAGTCTTAGGATTCATTTGTCCAGATTTAAATGTCTGCACTATGCAAGCCCACTTATGGATTAAATGAATCACAGTACAGATTTATTCTGTCTTTCTACAGACAGAAGCCCACAGTCTAGACATCTAGCCCAGAGGTAGCTATTTATCTAACTACTGACATCTTCAATACAAGATTAACTCTACCTCAAGTCACTATAACTAGAAGGAAAGGAAAAAAGGATAAGGACATTAGATCAACTCTAAAAAAAAATCCTTCTGTATATAAAGATTCCCCTATCTTGGATTTTTTTACAAGGATTAGGCAGAAGCTTCTAGCAGATGTCCTATGGGTAAAGTTCTGCTCAGACAGGAGGAGTTGATGATTGAGCAGACTTTCTCCATCAGCAAGTCGCACTGTCATTACTACCTCAATTGGTAAGAGCAGTCAGTTTATGCTGCCTCTTGGCATCTAGAAATACTTCTTCAGCAAATGACTAACCACAAACAGCCTAAAATTCCTCCTGTGCCTAGACTACCACTGTGATTTAAGATACTGCATCAAGACTAAAACAATACAATTCAATCAAAAGAAGACAAGAGGCAGTCATAATCTCACTGTGTTTGCATTTACTTTTGCAACATTTTACACAGACTAAATTTTGGCAGGCAAGCACTGCTGTCATATATACAGAAATACTTGTATGAAACAAATGTGTCCAAGCACTTTCTGCATACCATTGTGTGTGCGTAAGGTTTGGAAATGCAAGCTGTAGCTAACATATACATACAGGAAGCCTGGGGACACGCCCAATTCATAGCCCTGGGGAACCTGGCAGTTCACAGGGGCAGTATCAGAAGATGAGATATTTACAGTGACAAACTGGCACCGCTGAGGCAAATACTAATGAAGCAGTGTCAGGGCCGGGCCCACAGGGCTCAGGATCTTCTACAGGTATTTTAAGAGAAACCTATGATCTCTAGTATCAAAAGCCACTGAAAGATCGGTAAGAATTAAAATTGACAATGTGCCAGAATCCACCTACTATAAAACAGAAGGTCACTACAAATCCTCATTAAAGCTGTCTTACTGCTTTGGCCTGATTGAAATTTTTCAAACAGTTTATTATTACCATGAAGGTAAGGGCTGTAGTTGCCCTGCCACAACCTTTTTCCAGGACCTTTGCTAGAAAAGGTAGATCTGAAACAAGGTGGAAATCTGAGGAATTGCCTGTGGACAGAAGGCTGCTTAATCAACTGCTCCAATCTCCAGCAAAGAAACTCTTACAGATGCCAACCAGGTGTTAATGATAGATATTATAAAAGAGAGCTGCTACAGTATATCTTCCAAGGACTGCTACAAAAGACTTGCTGGCAAAAGATCAAGAAAACAGCTAGCAAGTACAGGACCGTATCTGTAATAACAGCACAATGTGACAGGTTTAAAATCCATGACCTGTGCTGAAGTACATAGTTCAGAATCCCAATGACCCAGCTGGAACTGAAGTTGTTGAACGCCTAACCACCACAGGAAAAGATCAAAAAGCATCTCACATCTCCTCACCACTAGACCTTGCACCGGGAACACCAGCAGCCCAGATCGCTTCCCATAATCAGTTGGTTTCCACCACCACACCTGGAAGACTTCAGCAGATATGAATAGTATAAAATAATCAGCCATTACAGGAAGGTAACAGCAAAACCACAAACCAAAAATGCCAAGCCCACCACTTAAAACAACAGGACATGCTAGCAGCTGGGTGTGCAAAGGAGGCAACGACAATTTCACCTGAGTGTCTCTGGACTTTGAGGCAATGTTTTAGCAGGCAACGTGGCCATCTACTTACAAAAGTACGGTGATTTTCTCCCAGCTCTGTTCCTCTTGTTGTCTTTTCACTTGTGGTTCTTTGGTTCTTTTTGCTTGCCACACTTGCTTTGGTCTTCCTTCCCCCCTGCAAAGGCAGAAAGGCCTTTAGTTTAAAGTTGTTTAGAAATCTGATTTAAGAGAAAAACTTAACAGAAGTCTCTTAGCATAGAGTTTACATCTCCTTTGTAGTACAATACACTCTTTATCAACCAAACATTTACACAAAAACATCTAAAGGCAAGAGAAAAAGGAAAATACATATAGCTACAGATGTGTAGCCACTCTATATCCAGAGCTTTGTTTTGTTTGGTTTTTAAACATTATAGTTGCTAATTCAGCTAGGGCTGAACCAGAATACAGCTTACAACACATCAGAGGAGATAAAACAAAAACCCAGTATTAAGCCTCACACGTATGTCTGAAGAAAGTTAGTATCTTAATAAAGTAGCTCTCTCTGTAGCTCAGAAGCCAGAAAGAAAAACTGGACGTGTTATGAGTTACTCATTCAGTTCCAGCAGCGTGTCACTTCCCTCTTCAAAACCCCAGTGAAACAAACAAGCAACAAATCCCCCCAGCATCTAAATACCCTCCCAAACCCTAAGGAGGGCAAGGGAGCAGCATTTCGTTAGTGCCCTCTGGGTTAAGTTTGAGAAGGATTAGCATTTGTTCGTATGTTTGGCAATCGAACATTGCTGCTTTCGAACATTGTCGTTATGAGTGTTTTGTGGTCTACAAGTTAATACAATGAGTTTTTCTTCTCATCGTTTTAACATAGAAGATTTTCAACTTCACTACATCTGACTCGGATGAAAACTCTTCATTAGCCTCACACGAGCTCACTGAGAAACTGGTTAACAGACAAACCTTTCTGTCCTGGGTACCATACGATGCTTTTTTCTCAAATGTTATGGATTAGGGTGGATGCCAGTTATCCCACTTCTGTTTTGCCTTTCCCATTATCTGATTCTGTTTTTTCCAACAATGGTTTTGCTGGTTCCAGACTGGAGTGAGCAATCTGCTTCTTAGTAGCACTTCAGTTGAGCCAAGGTTAGACCAAATTTAATCTTACTAAAAATTTTCTTTCAGAAATGGTAAATGTATTATCAAATACTTGTAATAACAGAAAGTGGCTGAATGTCCTACAGGAAAGCTACTGGGAAAGGAGCATGTGCTCAGACTCTAATCCTGAGGAACGAACTAGGCAGAGTATTCTGAAGTCCTGAAAGGAGAAATAGTGATGCCTAGAAGAGGTGGTGTGACAACAAATGTTATTAGAGAAACAAGAAACCATACTTGGGCCAACAGTGCCATGTCACTAACTTTGTGTCACAAACTTCTCTTTGTTGCACGGCTCACACAAGAAATAGACACAAACATAGAAAAGCAAAAAATAAGGATCGTCACGTAACTCCTCAATTCTGACTCAAACAGAAAGCAATCCGCTACCTTGTCTTCTCCCACAATACATATTTACAACCTGGTCCACAGAGGAAAATACTTCACCTTCCCCTTCAAAAACATACCGTCCTCATTTGGGATGTAAAAAGCAGACGAGATATTACCACGTCATTGATTATGCTACCAGACGGTGTTCCTATGCCAGGACTACAAAACATTTTCATTAAAAAAAAAAAAAGTAACAATGAAGAAAAATGCATTCTGGTAGAATTTCTGTCATTCTTGCATGAATATATGTATGCTTTGATAAGCAAGATAAAGAAGATCTAGTTACATTGTCCATAGGCAGAATATATATTCATTTGTCCATAAATTGCAAGCCAAACTTGAGCACAGACATTGCTTGCCTGGAAGCTTACCAAATACATTTTTCTTGAAGTAGCAAAGTACATCAATAATATTCCTCCAAGTCTTTTATTTCTCACTTGGTAGTGATTACTTTACTTACTCTGCATCACCACTTCATCTTTGTAAAGATACGCACAGACCCAAAGCAAGCTCCTACTTCAGTACGGCATTTGAGCACACGTTGAACTTAAGCACCAGAAAATTTGGCTGAGTTGTTAATATATTTGCTCAAATATAATCATCATTCTGATTTCTGAAATCAGACACAAGCAACAAAAACGCTGCGAACAAGGTACCACTGAGCACACCTCACCTGTTCGTTGCAACTGAGGCCAATGGTTCAGGCTGACCCCGTCAACTCCTGACTGCTTTTGCAAGTAGCTAAGCATCCTCATTTGTGCAGAATCACAAGGCAAATCCCAAAACATCCCCCATTAAGGAGGGAAAAGACACTTCTCTGGCAGAAAATAATACAGCACTGATACTACACAACAAGCAGCAGGAACATTTTGCTATAACATTAAAAGAAATGCTATTAGGAGTGCCTATAGCTTTGTGAATGAAATGCTGAAGCATGAATGCTTAAAATGAACAAAGAAGCAAAGGAACCACCATAACAGACACAACCAATTCAATGCTCTCCCTGCCACACTCATTTGTGGTATATGATACTGTATTTGTAAAATAAACAAAACCAAAACCACCTGACCCAGGCAATTAAATGGCAGCCTAACTACAGTGAAAATCTCGTAACATTTAAATGCTGACTTCTATTTAAAGCGCAGGAATTTGTCTCTTACTTTCAAGAACACTCAGACATGACTAGCCAGGTTCTATGGTGCTTCACAAATGAAGGAGACAGCTTCTGTTAGCTCAAAAAGCCTCAAATACAGAAAACTCAGATATATAGCAGAATAAAAACAGTTGATAAAGAATATTCTATCTCAAAGTTCATGCCAAGCAGCAGCACGAACCACAAGATGGTGATAACAGATATTGTCAACCTCAGGTCAAGGATACTTGCTATATGGTCTGTCAATACACTGTTAACCATGATTGATTTGGTCCAGTGACAGATAATCCATTATGCACTCATACTCCAACCTTACTAAATCAAAGATAGTTTGTCTAGCAGAACAAAATGACACAAAATAGGAGAAAGTACAAAGACAAAATAGTAGCTTTCTCTTCATCCAACTTACCCTCCTGCAAGAGGAGGAAACCAACATACAGCAAAAGCGTTAGCAAAATGCTAGTTTAAATCTTTCTAGCAAATGTAGAGGAGGAGAAGAATAATGTTGTAAATGAAAACATACATTGATGGAAGAGAAGCAGTAGAAGTCCTAGTGAAATGTCAGAGTTGCAAATAGAATAAATGCAAAGAACAAAGGGAGGGAAGTAAACTTCAGAGTCAAGCTGTGTAGATATATTTACATAAACCCAGGGGGTCAGCCTGGTTCCATTCCCTCATTGTCATCAGCTACTGTATGGGGGGGGAATCGATCCTCTCAGAGTACCAACTAGCATAGCTTTCATGCTTTTATACTATTGCCTGGGACAAACTTGCAGCTTCCGTTTGATTCTCTTTCATATTATTTCCTCAATTGATGCTGACACTTCCCTATAGACAAGATGTCTGGAGACAGTACCTTCTTGCTACCTGCATTCTAACACTGCTGTTCTAAAGCTAAAGACTGCTGAGCGCCTAATGCCATCGCAATCCACCAGTCTATAAGAAAAGTGAGTGTGTTTATCATTCACTCTTAATATCCTGACACTTGTGATACCAGTAGCCCAGGCTAGTAACAGGCAACACATTTCTGTGAAGCAAATGATCTCCGTTACTGTCTTCCAGATACCCTTTGTTGGTCACAATGACTGAAGACAAACGGACCGATCGAATATAAAGAAATAGCAGAGGACATAAATAAACAAGTAGAAGACAGATACCCTGCATAAGTCTGCAGCATTAAGTTGAACACTAAACACTGCTGAACGGCATCCTTTCTTGACACCTAGCTGCTCCTATACGGATTGCACAATGACAACTAGTTGCCCTGAGATGGGTAAAAGTGTGATAGGCAAAACCAATAAAGGACCGCAAAGATACCTGCAGCGCGCAGACACAGCATGGCCCCAGATCAGAAGTGCTGTACGGGCTCTCCATCCACTTCTGCCATTGACCTACCTCCGAGCTGGCCTGTCCTTGGCAAATCAGCCAATACCTTTAACTGCTGCACAAATCCATTTCTGGCTGTACTGAGGAACCTGATTGCTATGCAGGGGTGTGGAGAGTTATTAAATAAGATCTCCCCCTCGGGCCTTTTTCTTTTAAAGGTCTACATGGCATGGGCCAAAACTAATTTTCTCATCCAACCACTTCTAGCGAGAACGGCTCAGCCATATACAGGAGCTGTGGAATATTTGACAAGGACAAAACTCCTTGGAGAACACTGAAAAATTCACCTGGAGGTTGTGTTCATCCCCCTCTCCATTTAATACGGGGCAGAAATAAGTGGGCCACCCTGCAACACGGAGTAAATATATTACTATTTTACATTATATTGTGCAAGTACAGTATATATGAATTCAACTCATTTTTACCACAGGTAAGTAGCCTGAAGACACTTCAGTGTTTCCTCGATTTTATTATTCTATTCCTTTTCAGTATACATACATAGGCTTCTTTTTTAATAAAGTATATGGGAGATGCGTATAAAATTTCTCCCCAAGCTTTGCAAAGCATCATCAAAGCAAAGGAAGAAAAAAAGCCCACCAGAGCAGTCGTGACAGTGACCTATTTCACTTACGTGCAGCTGGCAGAATCAAATTTACTTCAGCTTTAAACACATTGCTGATTTGAAAAATTTAACATGGACTTTTTTCCTTCTATTAATATAGACCATTAATAAGTAACAGTTACAGACTGCTTCCAGCCTTCACAGCATCTCCAACATGCAAAACTCAATATTCCTACACAGGCTGTACTACAGAAAACCTCTCAAGAAATACACATGGATCAGACCTTCAGCTTGCATGAGCCCACACCCCTCTGGGGGTTTAAGGAAATTGTTTCAACTTAACCTCACTGAAGAAATGTCCCACAGCTTTAAAATGTATTTATTCCCATACTGTGACTGACACCCTGCATACCAACTTTAATCTAAGTATTTATCCCATTTTATGCATCACTGAATTAAACTTAATAGTACCCATGTGAGAGGAGAAAGAATTGTTCTCAATTTATAGACAAAGCGTAAGGGAATTACGTGCTTGCTCCAGCTTACACATGAACTCAGGACCAGAGCAGAAATGAAGCTTGCATTTCCTGACAATGAATCCAGCATCTGACCAACAGGCCCCCATCCTCTACTTAAAAATAAATCAGATGTTGATTTTGACCATCCAGGGACACATCTTCAGCTGGTCCAAGCACAGCTATTCTGATACCAGCACAGTTATGCTCCACCTCATTTATTTATCTGATCCAGAGTTTTATTTACATGAAAGACAACTAAATGCAAGAGAAATATAAAGCTTAAGCAAATTCAGGTGATATGGTCAACAACCAATCTAAAATTTTATCTCATTACCAATGAAGCTCCCCACCAACAAATACATAAATAAATAAATAAATAAAAGGTTTAAATGTGAATAGTTTAGTGCCAACGACTATTTTAAACAGTTGATTTTAAATCTACCCTGCCTCCCCTCAGGCAGTTAAATTAGGCTTATGAGAACATCTGGGGATGTACTTGTCTCTCATTACCATAAGAAGAGTGACCTCCCTGGCTGGATGATTTTTAAAGAAATCACATGGTGGTGCTATCATTTACCCATGGTTAATAACTTTGTTGTGCCTCAGAGGCAGAGAGAAGAAAAGTCTCATCATACTGATTAAAGAAAGATCTAAGAATGATACCTACTGTCAACTTTAACAATGCCAAAAAAAAATATATATATATATATAAATGTATTTATTTATTCAAATATGTTCACTTCACTAGAAATTACAAAGAGAAGACCAGATCATGCTTCACTCAATAGAGAACATTCATAGCCTGTGACTTGTTTGTATCCTATTTCATGTAACAGGCAGAGAGAAAAATGAGAAAATACATCAAGAAAATTCAGTGGCTGGGCACCATTTAAACGGAAAATGTCCATCTGAGCTCCTTGCCTCCTAATCAGCACTTCAGCCCCAAAATACTGAGACTTCTGAATTTGTTGACTGTGGTAGAGCCATGCCCTACCCCAAACATATCATTTTAAGGAAAGGCTTATGTCACAGCTGTACATTCATTTTTCCAAGAACAAAAAACTGTCACAACAAAAGCCACTTGGAAGTAGGCCACTTCTTCTGAAAAATATTCTAGTAATATTTGATGTATGAATATGACCAATACACAAACCACGTCCCAGTCCATCTGTGTTCCCCAGCCCTACTTTGCCAAAAGCAATACCTGAGAAATAAATGTAATTGCTTGTCAATTGTTGTTTTCACTGTATGCAAATAAGCTAATGAACTTACATTCAAAATACATCTAGGTCATAGAAGTGTTAGCACATCTTTATATTGAGATACAAGTGTATCGTCCACTGGACAAGAAGACTTCAGCAGAAGAGACATTAAACCACAAGATCTTCATTAACAGGCCAGCCGAGTTGCAGCTTACCTGTTTATGAGCACTGTGCGCCCTGCCCTCTGCACTTCCACAGCCCATTGGAAGTGCTAGGGAAACTCTCAGGTGACTTGTACAGCTCACTGAACCAGACTCATACCGAAGAGGATCTCTTAAGCATGTGCCCACCTAGTAGAGGGGTTGTATTTATGCATTTGGGAACAATTATGGTAAATCTTTTGGAGACTTCAAAACATAATTAGCAAGTCAGGAAAAGCCCACTGAAATATATGAACTGGGGACTTGCATAGTTTAAGGATTAAATCTTCTGAAGTACGGAGAGGCGTTACCAAAGACCTAAGAGCAAAGTCTCCCCTCAGCCAAATGCAGTAAATCTCTGCTCTGTACGCCTCACTGTAAGCAACGCGAGGCTCGCTGGCATTTGCTCAAAAAAAAGCGTGAGCAGCTCAGATCACAAACTGGATACTCGTGAACTCTGGCAGAAAAACCTCAAGCTGTTTTCTTTTTCTCCTAGCACAGCACGTGCGTGCTTGCACTGTGCCAGTAGTCTGAAAGCTGCTTGAAAAGACACACACAAATCCTCCGCTAAAATTTGCCAGTTTCAGCACAACTTACCTGTCAAAGGAGGCAGTGAATGGCAGGCACCTGGGTGGCACACGGGACAGGTCCCAGCCGACATCCCCGCCACCCCCTGAGCCTCGCGTCGTGCTCGTCAGGCACCACGCCAGGCGGGAGCTGGCCTCAAAGCCCTCCCGCCGCCCTGTCCCTCGGGCCGCCTGCGAGGGGTAGGGCCTGTTGGTGGCCGAGGTCCCGCCTGGCAGCCCAGCTCCTTCCCGGCGGCTGCGGCTCACCTGAGCGGGGCCGCCCCGCCTCAGAGCTGCCGGAGGGCCGGGGGCGGCGGTGCCCGGCCGGGGGCGGCGGTTCCCGGCGCTCAGGCGCCACCTTGCGGCGGCCTCGGGGTTCCCCGGCGGCTGGGGCCGCGCTGCAGCCTCCGTGTGCCCGAAGAAAGCGTCGGGGGCGCTCGGCCGGATCGTTCCTAAATAAATAATTAAATAAATCTTCAGGCGAATCGTCCCTCATACGTCAATAAATAAACAAATAAATAAATAAATACTTAGTGGAGATCACGATCCAGAAAAATGAAATCTCCTTCCTCACCGCTGTGAAGGGGCAGCAGAAGGCCGGCAGGGCCTGGCTCGTGCGGCTGCCACGCTGGGTGCCAAGGCCGCGCAGCTGGCGAGGCCTGCGGCTGCCGCCTGGCCCTGCCGTCTCCTTTCCACTCACTGCCCTTCCTTGCCAAGCGGCACATCCAGGAGGAAAATACCGAGGGAGAAAAGGGTTGATTAGAAAGCTTTTGATGTGCCTGTGGAAAAGAAAACATACACAAATAAATGTGTCTCTATGTCCGAGGATGAAGATCTCTACTCCGAGCCTATATTGTCTCTATAGCTCCAAAAAGCAGTTTTTTTTGCTAATTCTCTGAAAGTATCAGGTCCTTGCATCAGTTAAAGTGTCCAACAAAACAGTGGACAAGAACCAAAGCTATTGGGGCGCAAGGGACTGTCTTTTGTCGTGTTGACTACTGCACATTTCTGGTCTCCACAGCTATGGTAAGAACAGTGAATTTGGAGAAGATGCCAAGAAAGGCAACAAAAATGTTCAAAGGGGTAACCATTATGTGAAGAAGAAAGTCTAAGAATCTAGCACTGGTGTGGAGGTGAGAAGACACAGATGTGAGCAAGCTTTACACATTCACAGATGGAGAACTGTTACACACCACATTCTGCAACGGGAGGACTTGGGACACCCCATGAAACCAGCAGGGAATTAGTTTAAAATTCGTGCTTGTCCACATGGGCAGGGCAAGGCAGCAATGATAAATGGGCAGGTGTTTGCTTGCCTTAACACCTATACCTTTCTGGCTTTCAAACTAAATTAACAAGAAGAAGGGAGAAGAGCAAGGGAAGAAGCAGCAGGGTGCATGGTTAGAGACCTTCTGTGCTGAGGGGAGTCAAGGGAGGACACACCTAAATCAAGTCCATAGTGCACAGAGATTTTGGGTTGTGTCGGGTGAGGTGGTGCTGGGAAACAGCCTGGGTGTTCATGGATGCTGGAGGTGACCCCAGCAACAGTGACACAGGCTAAAGGAACCAGCAGGATAGTATACTGTAATTTGGAAACAGTTACCCTGCTCCCTAGTCCCCAGCTACCCAACTGCTCTGGCTTTTTGTAGATCATGAATAAAAGCGCAAGGTATTACAATAAAAACCTTATGTAAAGAGAAGAAACTCCTGAGATCCTGAATGCTCCCTGCATGTGTTGCCTGGGGAGCTGTGTGAGTGGAGTGTGGACAGGATCAGGCTCTGAAGCAAGGGAAAGGCCTGAGACGTAAGAAGTAGACAGGTTAACAACATGCTGGAGAGCCATAATAGTTTGATAAACTACTTAAGTAGATATATAGCATGTACCTATTTTCTGGACTCCAAAGAGATGCTCTCCAGAGCTCAATTTTTTATGTATTCTAGCACTCTGAATACTTGGGCCTTCATATCAGCTGGGACATATTCCTATTACAATAATAAAAAATGACTAATTAAGTGTGAAGGGTTATTTAAATATTGCATCAGTCTTGTGCTAGATGGAGGCATAGCATTACACAGCCTCCCTATTCAATGTATGAAAATTAAAAAAATAAAAAAATAAAAAAGGCCCCTTCTTTTTGGTTTTAGAAGTTTTCTTTTAAAGTCACCTTTCTCTATGCTGTTATCATAGGCCACTCTGCTGTATTTTCCATGTGAGTTTCAGATGTTAGATAAGGCAAAAATCTATAATTATTATTCTGTATCTTAAGGACTGTGAAAGAAGAGACTGGTGTTGCATTACTGAGCTCACGGGTTCTAAGCATTCTTGGCATTTTGTGTGTGCTGTTAGAGAAATGAAATATTAGAGTGGAGAATACTGTTTCCTGACACTTATTTTTTAAAATATTTACATGTTATATGCTTGTGTTCTGTTGTATTTTCCCTTGATATGACAGATGTTTCAGAAATGCACTAGTACATTTCTTGTGTTCTTCATAACTGTTGTAATATTTGATACACTATAGGGAATCTTACAAGCATTATGATCAACATAAAAGCAGCTTGAATCCCAGCAGTCCTCTTTTTAAAGAAAAAAAAAAAAAAAAAGTTTATAACCTTTCATATCTAGCAGTCTTTCTCCTGAGCCCAGTCCTGCAAGTTGCTGAATGGCAGAACCTCCAAAGATTGAAATGGGAGTTAAAGGAACTAATCTCTGCCTATTCAGGCATCATTACAGTAACTGAAGTAACAAAAATATAGGAAGGAATTGGTACTATTCATCAACTTCTGATAGGTAACTAGGACCAAGAGCATGCTCTTCTTCATCCAGTAAAAGGTAGTTGTTATCAAAAACAACTTTTAATTAAACAACTTTTAATTGCACCTTTAAAGCAATAAATATATTGTACAGACTAAATAAAACTAAGAATTTCTCTTACAAATATACTGTTACGTATATATTAAACATGCCAATATGTCAAGATTTTGTATTTATTTAAAGAGCTACAAAATCAGACACTAAATCAGAGTAGCTGGAACTCTGAAGAAAGGTTCAATTTCTGCTTGAACCTGATAAATGAATACTTTTTATGATTTAAGTAAGAGAGAGATAAAAAAAAGTAGCACAAGAAGCCGTGACCCTTTAGGGCAAGGATCTTTTCTTTGCATTTAAGATTTTGCATGAATTTAGTGTTTCCGAAGTAGTCAAGTAACTGTACACATTTTATTAAAGCCCACCAGAGATTCTGCCAAATACCTTGCTTCCTGGCTACACTTACTCCTCTATTTTAACATAATTCCTTCATCAATGACTAATGGGATTTTGAGATGTACACTGATGTTTTTTTGGAAAGTTCAGTACCAATGCTAAATTTGTATTACACATTATTTGGTCTTCAAGCTCAGACGCTGTCTACAGGAGGACACGTGAACATGCTTCACACAGTATGAGCTGATTTTAGTGGATATATTTCACTATATTTTTAGATATGGATCTAAACTCAATGAAACATTAAAAAAAACACACCCATTTATTTAACTGGACTTTAAATTATGAATATTTTTTATACAATTTATTAGATCCGTAAGTCTTTTCTGACAGAGGCCTGATGCTAGAACCTGCATGTGATTATGTGATTTCAAGACACTTTAAAAGCTGAGGTCCAGATAGGGACATGCTTAACAGCAAAAGTGTGATCTTACTCTTCTCAGTGGTTTATTAGGTATAAACAAGTCCAATATTTTCTTATTTAAAAATACTTTCCTTTATCAAGGGAATTAAAGTAACACCTGGTGTAAAAAAAAAAAGATTGCTTGGAAAAAAAAATTAAAAAATTACCATACTTTTACTTGGAAGTTATTTGACATGTATTGGCAGCTCCTATTTTCAGCATTCCATTATATCAGCCTGATAAAGATGGTAATAATGGTAATGTCCAATAAAAAATGCTATAATAAGTACAAATTTTTACATCATCATTGCATTTAAATGGTTTTAAAAAGAATGCAGGATAACAGGTTTTCCAAAACTAAAAGACACATTTCCTTCTATCACCTCTATATAATGCTTCCAGGTTTTTGCCTAGGAAATTTCAGGAAATATTTTGTCTGTCAGAGGGCCCAGCCTTCTGGAATAATCCAAATTACGTTTCGTTACAGCAAATGTTCTTATTAAAACTACTCTCATTCGTGATTTTAAAACTGACAATTCAAAAGACTGGGCCTCAGTCTCCTCCCAGTTACAGTAGAATAACCCCATCAACTTCAATTATCTTAATAATGTGAAAATCAGGCACTTACCACTGTCCACTTGCTGCTATCTATGCAATAGAACACTGTGGGCATCAAGTTTGGCTTTCTTCTGTAGAAAATTATTTCTCTTTAATACTTTAATAATGAGATCTAACATAGCAAGAATCAAAGGATCTTTTAAGAATTTCTTATTTGTTCTCTTTTGATTATTTTTTCTAATATACCCTCAAAACTTAAACCAAAATTTTAAATAATGAGATCAAAACTATTTAAATTCAAACCCAACTTGTCTAGACTATTGATTTATGCCTGCTGAAATCGTACGAAATAATACAAGCTGAAGAGCCACAGCTTCGAGCCAAGTCTTGTATATTCATAAAAGCTTTATCAAGCCTCTGTTAAAAATTGCATTAAACTAACATGTTTTTTTCTTAATGCATAAAATTATCTTATTATTTTATACAGTTTTATATTATCTTAGAAGTTATCTTAATCCCTTACTACATTTCAGTTCTGTACTAGTTATTCAGTTTTTATATCGTGTTACATTTTGAAAACTGTTTTCTCATGATAACAGATGATTTTGAGAAAACTCATAACCAAAGGAAACACAACAGTAGCCAATTCTGCTAAAAAAAAATTATAAATAATTTAGATTAAGAATATTGAACTACAACTGGAAAATTTGTGATCTGAAACCAGTTATAGGCAGGTGTATACAACTGGAGGGGATGCATATCCTGTTTTTTTTTTTTTTTTTGGTTGTTGTTTGTTTTTTTGTTTTTGTTTTTTGTTTTTGTTTTTTTCTTCAAATTCTAATGTTCAGTCATACTTTTGATATGCTCTTCTTCAGTATATATTTTCACACAGTACAGAAAAGAGCCAGAGAAGTTTCTCCAAGATATCTTATTAGTCTTTCAGTTTTGTTTTTTCTTTATTTTTCATTTTTAACCAAATATTCCCTATCCAGAATCTTGTGCTGTTTCTCTGATTGGTTCAAGAAACATGTAATAAAGGAGGCTGGTATGGCCATGAATCTGAATTTTAATTTCTAGTTAAAATAGGCAATCCTATTCAGGAAATACAAGATTTCAGTTATGGGTTCTAGAAATCAGTCTCTGTATACTCCTGTCTATAGAACTGGTTTTGTGCAGCCTTCACCTAACAGAATTATAAGGATTGCAGAAAACTTTTAATTACTTAAGAGAACATTAAATTTGTAAATTGTCAGTAGTTTCCAAGATAGCATCTGTTGCTGGGACTCAACAGTAACATAACTATATAGGTAGCATTAGTGCAGAATTATGCTATCTGTGATGATAATTAAAAAATTATCTGTAATAATTAAAACAAACAAACAAACAAACAAACAAAAAAACAACCCAGCAACCCATAAGCATTCAGGACAACATGATTTTGGCTATAATCTGTTCTCAGAAACACTAAAGGATTTCCCATATTTTCAACAGAAAACAACAACAACAACAACACCTTAGTCCATTTAGTGTAACCTTAGACTTTTACTGATTTTGGAAATAAGGCTTTATCCTTATTTGAGGAAAGAAATATGAGAAGCAGGAATTCTAGGAAGAAAAAATAAAATAAAATAAAATAAAATAAAATAAAAATATCCCCAACCAAAAAACACCACCACCAAACCTAAAGAGTGAGCAGTAGAAAGTTGAAAGAAGAATAGATCATTTGATGAGTCATACTCTAAGTAGAATCTGAGTCTTTAAACTCAGAGATGATCTGAAAATAAGGGAATTTTCAGAATAACGTGGTAAAAGGACCCTGGAATCTGTATAATACAGAGACCTAATTCCAGAAAAACAGCCAGGAAAAGAAACAGATTTGTTTTTAATTACAAGGTCATAGTATAGTTGAGTTAATGGGAGTATTTCTAATTTATCTCTGGTGAGGATCTTGCCTAGAGTCTCTCAGTTAAAAATACTCTTGGATGATACTGATGATTTTATTAACACTTCTTAACTTTCCAAGAATGTCTATGATCACATTCTTTTGTCACTGAATCTTCAGCTAGTTAGGTTTCTCTAGCGAGCTCGAGAAAGACACTGATGTATTCAAGCAGTAGTAAAAATGGCCCCTCTCCTCCTAAGGCTATCTCTGTGAATCTTAGTCCAATGGGTAGTTTTAAAGGAGTTCCAAAGATTTAAAACCAAATTAAAATGAATAAGGTTTCTTAATACTAGTTAAATTACACTCTTCATTCCAATTCACTTGCATTTTTCTAATTTAGAACTACAATATGTCTTCTATTTTTCAGCAGGCGTGAGTTTTTGAATATTTAAATGCTTATACTAAATTTCAAAACTCCAGACAGGATTTGTGAGAGAGAATTCAAAACTTCATTGTAAGCAGATACTCATACCACCTAGGTATCTACTTGAAAAACCTAATTTGTGAGGTTGATCTCTTCCAGCTGTATCCCAATAAACAGGGACAAGACCCCTCAGGGGCTAGTTCAGAGAGCCTGGACAGGGCTCAGTCCACACACTGAGGATTCCTCTGGAGGAATGCTAACTGTGTTGCAGGCAGATGCGTATCCTTAAGTACTGTGGCCACCTGCTTCCTAGTGTTCCAGTCTCTTGCTACTACTTAATTTTGACATCTCTAGAATCAATTTAGTACGCAATTTAGAACATGCACAATTCACAACTATGTTTTTGAGACAGATTGCACAAATACTTATTTCAAGTTACTTTTTACACATTTACAAGAACAGTAACTAGCTTCCTAAAACATGTCTAGTGCATGAGAGAGCCCAGGTAACATCAACTATACAGTGATTTACCTTAGTTAATTTCCTCAGAAGAATGTGCCTGCAAATTCCTACTTATAACATCAACTTTTTTTTTTTAATCAAATAACTTTTAAAATGATTACCAACGAAATTCTCATCTGTCCAAAGAAACAACAAATACTGTTAAAATCTGCAGAGAAATCAGAAGAAACACACATTTTATCAGAATAAATGCATTAAGATTAATAATGATTTTAAAGTTTATAGATTCATGCCCCTCAAGATCTCGTGTGAATTCTGAAATCCAATTTTATTATTATAACTGTAATAAAGTTTTATAAATGTTATAAAGGAGGTCTCTATTAAAAATGAAAGCAATCTGAACTATCTGGCCAAGAAATAAAAATGCGTTTCTTTGTAGTGAAGTGTCAGGCAAGTAAGGCTTACCTGAAAACTGATCGATAAGTCTTCTGTTTCCACTTGAGTGCACTCACTTTTTCTTCATAGGGTAATCATTGTTTTAAATGGGTTTTCCATTAACACCAAACTTAACTGCTAGGAAAAAAAAAATGCAAACATTAAGAAAGAAGAGATAGAAACAGTCAAAAAACTTTAGTAACCACTAATGATATTGCATTACAACTTTGCAATGTGTTTTGTGTCTCTTGTTTCTTATTTATTACAATGGTCAGCTTAAGTCCAGGCTTCCTCCAGCACTGCAAAAGGGATTGTCAAAGCAGTTTGCCCGTACTTACGCTGAGATAATCCTGAGTGGCAGATAGTCCATCATTTGAGATACATACTTTGAAATGATACTATGATTCTGAAAAATAAATCCTGGAGCTGTATTCTAGCCGTGTGCATTCAGAGTGACTTCTGTGTACCTCCCCCAAACATTTCTGTCCTGAAAAAATTACAGCAGGTTTGCTGGAAGGTGACTCATTTGTCACACTTTCAACTGCTGATTATTCTGGATAAAAAAATCTATTTTTTAAGAAGTTTTTGTACATGCATAATTTAGAGAATTACTTTTGCTGCATTTGATAGCTTTTGTTGCTGAATGTCTTAAAATTCCTTTTTTCACTCCGTCTATTGCTTTTGCAACTGAAGATCAATAATTACTTTCTCCCCATCATTGAAAAATAATGACATGTCCACATATTTGATCAGCTGCAAATGAGGCCTCTAGCTAAATGGCACCCCTTGGACGAGTGAGCCTGGATAAAACAGGCAGATTATTTTGCTGTCAGACGTGCCCGTGCAGTGAAGCAGACAGAAGGCAAACTATACTTTTTTGCTCATCACCACTTTATATAATGAATAAACACGACTGAGGAGATTATTGGAGCATTTAAAGTAATAGGTGTGCTTACCTGTTTTGCTGGATAGCAATAGACTGAATTATTAACGCTAATAGCTTAACTACACCACCACATACAATTATGAGCAGTTTCAGATTGTCCCTACAACACTGTGAATTTTAAAAATATCCTGAAATAGTTAAAAGGTATCCTTATACTACCTCTTTAATTAAAAAAAAAAAATGTTTTATTAATACTTACAGCTTAATTCATGAGATTTAAAGAATATATTGTGTCCATCTGCCCTCCCCCCCCCCCCCAGATTATCTTGTACTTCTATTTAAACACGGTGGATGAACAATATCTTTAAAGACTGTCATGCTACTCTTGAAGAGGACTTGTCCTAAAAGTATATTTTCCTTGGTTAATATTTTGAGAAGTACGCTCTTTCCTTGTTCATTCTTCTGTGGCATAGAAAGCTGGAGAAACTGCTAACCTCTGGTATTACTGTCTGATAAATTAATGCAATATATTTCTCTAAATTTCACACAGTGCTAAATGTTTTTGGCAGTACAAGATGGATATTATGAATTAAGCTTAGTTTTTAAACTTCTTTTCCAATTGTATGGAAACTCTGAAGCACCTTGGCTTTCAACCGGAGAACTCTTCTCTTCTCATGTCTTATTCCTTACATGTTAATTATTCGGCAAAGAACAACATAATAATAAAAAAAAAAAAAAGGAGAAGAGAAATAATAAATGGGGGGAAAAGGGCAGAATACTCTAAAGAAAGGAATTGAATTTTCCAGCACTTTGGTGAATAAAATACACATTTCAACTAAATCAATTAGATTCCACTCCATGTAATTATCCGGAATGCAAACCCAACTTGAATTTAACTAACTACAGAAACTATGCAGTTTGCCTGTTTAAAAAGACAGCTTTTATCACCAGCTAAAGGCAGTTCAATTAAAACTGGAGGCTTAACCACCCAGAAGCCTGCTGGCACAGTCTTGATGAGCTGTAATTCTAATTGGAAACTCTTCGCAGTTAGCACACAACAAAGAACCATAGCTGTTTTTAGAGTGATGCCCATATTCTTTGCAGATGTTACCTATACGGCACATCCAGAAGGGGGTTACGTGAAGTGCTCCATAGATGAGGGGGTGAAGAACGACGAAGCCTGGATCCACCTGAACTACGGAGCTGGTTCATTCTTCTTGTATGTTGGGTCATGATCTTCATTTTTCTAAAGCTTCCATTTTATTTTTTTCAAATGTTTTTACTTAATTATTTTGCTGACAAGTTAAGATCTATTCTGTATGTCCAAGAAAACGCCAGAGGGGACTGATTATATGGTAGAGAGCTTTTTAAAAGGAGTTTTTTTGTTTGTTTGTTTGTTTGTTTTCCAAGAACTAGCTTAACACATGAAAGCCATAGTAATGGTAACACAGTCAATTATATTTGAATCCATTTGTGTATTTTAGAGCTTATATTAACGGATTCAATGCAGTTGTAGGTGACAGAGTCAACACAACTCATCAACACAACTATTAGTATTCGATTGTCATTTAAACATTTTTGTTAATCTTTGGTTTCCTTGGGTAATGTTCATACATTCAATAGCAATGTAGATCAGAATTCTTTATCACTTCTCTATGTGCTGTTTCCTCTGCATCTTTCTGCCCCTGAATTCAGCTTAAAAAGCCCCTATGCCCTTGTACTGTAAACTTCACAAGGCAGGACCTTCTTCCCCCCACCAAGGGCAGCAGATAACAGAGAAACACCAGACAGTTCCAGTTTTACCTCAGAAATTAACATAAGACACTGCTCTCAGTTCATTGACTCTGGTACTTCAGTAATTAGAATGGAGATACAACTTTATTTCCTTATACCATTATTGGGGGAATTGAGCAGATTTTTAGGATACTCCATGTAATTGCGATACCCTAAATATGTTTATGACTGTTATGAAAAAGGTCTAATATTTAATAGAGTGGATAACTTCTTTCAAATGTCAAACTTTAAACCAAAAGCACTTCAAAAATCATTTCACTGAATCACCTTGAACATTTTCAGTAGATTTTGGGACATTTGGCAGAAGTCAAAAGGTTAAGTCTTCTACTATATTTCTTGAGTAATTTCACTGTTTTTTAAGTCCACATTCATCTCAAAAGATTTTCTTTACATCAAAGGAAAAAAGACAAGTAAAAATTCTAACTCGTAACTTTTTAGTGTTATACCATTTTTTCTTGTAGGTATGATCACGGTAGCTTTTTCAATCTCATCTTTGAAGAAGAAACTACTGATGTATTTTAGATCTTTTCAAGTCACCTAATTTAGTATCTTTAATATCTTTACTTTTCCTTTTTTTTTTTTTTCTGAAAATAGAATGTACCTTGGAATTAGTGTTTCCTTTACAAAAGAAGTATATTGAGGGTGTTTCAAATTTTAATTAAATGTGATGCTCAAACTAATTGTGCTCTAATACCACTACTAATATCTGGATAAGAATACACAGGATTTTTGTAGATTTTTCTATGGCAATGTTCCTCCAAAAGAGAGGTTACCTACAAATAACAAGAATTCTTAAATTCTTACATATTCAATCCCACAGCTGGTGTATATATGTTTGGGCTTTTTTTTTATTTGCAGTATCTCACCTGGGCATATGTAAACCACACTTTATCATAGAACCATAGAACGGCTTGTGTTGGAAGGGATCTTAAAGCCCATCCAATTCCAACCCACCTGCCATGGGTATGGATGGGCATCCACAGTGTCTCTGGGCAACTTGTTCCAGCGCCTCACCACCTTCTGAGTGAAGAATTTCCTCCTAACATCTAATTTAAATCTCCCTTCTATTAGTTTAAAAACTCTTCTTAGAACACAGCCCATGTCAAGGATGTGGAGACTACAAGAAGTAAGGGGAAGGTCAGAGAGAAGATAACATGATCAGAACTCCTGTTATTGCTGGACTGCTCTATCAAGTGCAGCATCCATGAAATGTTGCTGGTGAAAGAGTGGATAGAGCTCTGGCTTAACTTGTGCTCCAGATACATGGGCCACAATGCCTGAAGGGTTCTGCCTAAGTTATCTTTTAGCACACCTACCATCCTCTTCAATAACCCGTGCACAGAGGTAACCATTTCTTTGGACTGCTGTTAGTAAGAGCCGTACAGAATGACTATAGACATCCCCCTGACTTCAAGTGAAATTCCAATGTTACTTTGGAAACATTCCTAAAACATAGGCAATCCCCCAAAAGCACAGTATGCGGTCGGTCATTCATACTGATCTGTATCTCCTGTATTCTCAGAGCAAAGATAGTAGCTACTGGTAAGCTACTTTCATAAAATGATGTAATAATGAGCAGGATGCTGATCCTTCAAAATGTAGCTTTTCAGGAATCCTGAAATACCAGGCTAATGTCCCAGTGGGGAGTGAATTCTTAATATAATAGCCTACCAATGTCAAGCAGAACATCATTGCGATAAGGTGGGTTTCTAACTGAATTACCAAGCCTCAGTAGTCACTAATCTGTCTTGGGGCAAGACTGCTAACAACATTAGCAACTATGAAGTTAACCAATACAGCAACGAAAATCACATAAGCAGCTAAGATTAGTTCTTGATTCTCATATGCTTAAAAATTTCCTTAATTTTAAGCAGGAGATTCCCAGTGAAGACAATCAGAATTTCAAGTCGACTAAAGAAACAGTTAATCTTAAAGATTCTGTTGCACCACGCTTGACCCTGAGTATGAAAATTTTCTCAGGAATTGTAAGAGTTTCTGAATTTCTGTTGCTTACATTGCCAGTTTTTCTCACGTTGTAACATTTTTTTTCATCCCATGGTAGTGTACAGGCACCAAAAACAGTTAATGACTTGCATTTCCCTCAATGCAAAATGTTCTCTGAAGAAATCTTGCAGTATCATGTGCAATTCTGAGATACATTCTTCTAAGGGCGGCAAAGTCATTCTCCTAAGATCTGTTCTGTAAACTGTGTATGAACCTCTCTGTTTTTATGCAGCTACTTTGTAGTATTGTTTTTTATATTTTCCTTTTTTCCTGGGTATAAAGTGGTACATTGAAGCTGCCACTCTTTCTGCCATGCTTTTTTTGCTTGCTCAGTTTTTGGTAATAGGCTTAGGCTTCCATTTAGCAAAGTATGTGAGCTTAATTTCATTGCGGTGCACAATGGACACGTAACTTCGCTGGATAAAGCTCTCAGCATGAGTGAATTCTTTCCTCTTCTCAAGTTTGAACCTGCCTCACAGTTACAGACAAAGCACTCCTCTTTATCAATTTTATGGAAAAAAAATCTTTGAGATGTGCATTTTTGTTGTTGCTATCGCTCACATGCTGTGGACTATGTCGTAGCTGTTAAATATCTTGTAATGATTTGACCAACTCCATTTCAGCTTCTGTCTGAAATTTTCTCAAAATTATTGTATCCAATGTGATACTAAGAGTGGAAAAATTACTGAAGAATTTATGTACAGACACTGAAGGCTGTCAGTTGCTCAGCTAATCACGTATTGAGCAATCTGTCACAAAACGGGCCACATCTGCTGCTTACCTAATGCCTCAAGCAGAGAGATGGGTACTGCTAATATGATCCAGAAAGTAAACTGGGAGTCTGGGTATTAATAGAAAATGATAATCATAATCACTGTATCATAGCATTAATAGATATTTTTCATATTCTTAAATTAGGCATTGTTTAAAATAAAATTAAAAATCAGTAGTTTGTAACAAAATCGTTTTCATAACTTCTTTTAGCAAACATGCCAATGCTAACATTTCATTAACAGCAAACCATCCCAAAACACCTATGATTTATTAAAGAGAGAGAACAATTTCTGCCCCTCTGTCAGTAATCACATATTGTTTAAAACACAATCCAAAGAAGGAAAGTCATGGCATAAGGCTACACATAATCTCCCTTTAAAATTATGAATATTTTAAATTTTATTTATATGTATAAATATGGATTTACTCTTTTTTTATCAGTAGAAATATAAACATAGAAAGTCTCTAGATATAAAGAAGCGACCAGCTCTTGAGGTGTATTTGCATATTTTGCAATACTGCAATGCATATCTGAGCTTCTTCTGTAATTGATTTCAATATATTTTGTTCTGAAGCTGCTACAGCAACATTAAAGTGTCAGACTTCAATTTATACGCCACTCTGTCCAAAACTGCAGTCCAGTTACAGAAAAGGAGGCAGTCACAGCATGAGCTGTTTTTTATTTTGCTTGAAAACACCTTGCAAATAAACACTTTATGGCTATCAAACCCTCATGTTAATTATGGATATGAGAACTCTTTAGACAAGAAAAGTATGAGATATGCAGACAAACACAGTACTCTTGAGGATGCTGAGTGTGCAGTATGGTCACTGATCTGTCACTGCTGATTTACCTTTGGATCACCTTAATGTTTCTGTAGCAGCAGGAAATATATCTTCCATGGGATGCTGTCAAGCTCAGAGATGTTAGTACCTTTCGAGTTTAATAACAACATGGTTTCTCATTCATCTAAAATACTGGAATCCAATCTGTGGCTTTCAAACAGTTGATGCAAATTTTTAAAAGCCCTCCAGAAATTACCAGGTTTGTTAAAAAGCTGTGGTACTTTGCAATTGTGACCATAAGTGCAAAGTTTAACCAAAGGGTTAATAACAGTGAATATTTCCACACGCTCAAAAATTAAGCATTTAGGAGTAAGGATCTGTAGCTTACTTGACAAGACAGACAGACACACAAACACTGCTTGGTATGATAGTTAAGGGCAGAACCACATGGGTTAATTCCATAGCAATGCCAGCAAAATTTCTTTTTGATTCACTTGGTTGAATGTCGTCATGCATGTAAAAGTTTAAAGCATCTGTTACTTTTATAGAATGAAAAACATATTTCTAATAAAGTCAAAGAAAGATCTTCAGTTATCAGGTCTACTGCTGTGTTTAGGATAAATTTTTCAAATGTTTCATTACACTTCTAGAATCCTTTTAATCAATTCTGTATTACTATGAAGCTCATAGCAGATGAACTGTATAGAGCTACTACTGATGTACCACAGTGATGGAATAAATCACTTCTAATTATAAATAAAAAAATAGTGTCCACATATCTTTTCTAGATTCTGTTTAAAATTCCAATTTCAAAAAAAATCTGGCTGTTAGATTTCCCTGGAGGAAGAACAACAGTATTTGTGGCAGCTGGATCTTGCTCCTTTTGGATGCTGGCATAACAATTAAGATTTGTGCATTTTAAAATCAAAGTTTATAAAGAGATGAGTTTATTATATACTATATATATTTAGTTTGTATTCAGTACAACAACACATAGTATTTTATAAATAAAAATATAGAGAGATGACAGGACAAAATATCAGGAATACATATTACCTTAAAATATCTTGGTTGACCTACAGATTACAGACTAAAAGCTGCTATAGAATTTAAAGGGAATGAATCAGAATTTCAGTCAGGTAGTATGTCTCCTATTGATCATTTTAATAACAAACAATTTTGTATTTTTTGACAGCTCTATGCAAAGAGAAATAAGCTGATACATAAAGAGAAATAAATCATAGTAGAAAAGAAGATTAAAAAAACAACAGATCAAATTGTCTCTTGGAGTTTGTAGATTGTTCTGTTCTCACATTTGAAAAGAAAAGAGAGAGAACTCTTGGACCCAAATAATACGGAAAAATAGTCAAAATTTGGGAGGGAAGGCATTCAGAGTAATTTAGCCCTACCCTACAACTCTTTCCTATGTGATCACTCATGCCATTCCTGCAGACTAATTATCTCTGCAGAACAGCTACAAAAAAAGAACCATAGGAGATCCATGTAGCAAATAGCGTCTTGCTGCCTGGACATTTTAGTGCCGAAACTATTTTCAGAAATGAGTAGTTTGTTACGTTTTGTTATGATTTTGCCTATTTTTCCAAAATCTTGGGGACCTCTGACTACACAAAGTTCTGGTGGAGTCTTAAAAAATCTAGGATTATTGCTATTGCTCCTTCATCACCTCTCAAAAGAGGATCATCATTTCATCCCTTGCAGAAGTGGAAAGGATAATCAGGTTTTAGAATTCAAGCATTATTGGGATATTAGGTAGATTTAAGTTAGCATAAGGGGGATTGTAATATTATAAGCTATAGAGGTTGAAAAACAGGGAGATATAAAACTGTAAGCCTCCAATTGAAGTACGAAGCAGTAAACCCAGAAAAATGCTGACAACCATAATGCATCAGGAATGTAAATGAGTTCAGCGTAACGTAAATGGTAATTGAGGACTATCACTGATAATTTCGGATGAGTGAAAAATTTATAATTGAATCTTAGTACAATGTAGAGCTCAAGTTTCTGACCACACTAAAGGTCAATCTACTTTCTTAGTTGTCTGTAAGTATTGCTGCTGCATTTCCTGCGTTTTCTAGCATGAGTTCCTTCAATTTCATATGCAGTCAGAAGTTACCTTGTAAGGCACCTAATAAAAATTACTTTTCTACCTGTGTGTCTTTTGTATTAATGACTATATTCCAAGTTTTCCCATACCACAGCAATTTAAACAAACAATCATGCCATAATATTACATCCATATTTAAAGCAAACTAGTGATTAGTCCCTATTTCACTTATACTACCCAAAATATTGTGAAGCACAAGTGAAAAGGCATTCACAAAAATACATACAAGTAAAATGCTTCGTTACCAGTGGATGATTATCTTTTGGTCATCTTATTAAATCAACAGTTTAGTAGTGGAACACCAAGCAGTTTATTTTGCCCTCAAGTAAAACTTCATGAAGGAACTTGGATTAAAAATGGCCTAAAGAAAAAACTTAATCTGGTTAGGAGATGACAGCTCCAACCCATATCAATTTACACAAGTCAGAAATGGTTAGCTACATCAGTTTTCCTTGGTTATTGTGTTCAATCTTGAATAAATGAGGGGGAAATTCTGTCTATGCTCCTCACATGCAGTCATTTAATTCACTATTCTTTTCTGGTGAATCTCACACAGTGCTCCTTGGAAATATGATTGGCAATACCAATTACCACAGGAATATCAGTTGAATGGAATATATTTCATTTTGTTAGAGAATAAGACATCAATGAAATCTGTTGTAATTTCTATATCCTTTGCTATTTAATTCCTATACTGTTTATTTTTTATTTCAGAGGATAAGTATGAATCCATTGCTCCCACTCAATTTCTCATCATTACTCCATTAAGTTGAATTACAATATAATTCAAGAACATCCAGATTGATGAATGATGGCATTGCCTTTCAAAAGCTTAGAAATCACAGAGTGAACAGCTTCCTTAATCTATAACTTTGTTTTATCAGATGTTCTGGCCAGTTGAAGACAATATAAATTTAGGAGTTTAGAAACCAGCCGCCAAACTGATGAATTGCTTGCAATAAGGATATGTTATAATGCAAATGTCAATAATACCAGAAGTAACCATTAAAGGGAAAAAGCAAGATCAAATAAAAATTGAGAAATTAATTGGCTTAAGCCAAATTACAATTTAAAATGGAGTTTGTTAAAGAAAGATACTTTTACTTAATTTTAAATTTATATGAAGTCTAAATTTATATTTAGATGAAGAATTTCAAAAGGATTCAGATTTTACCCTCTATGTGCAGTTAAGTTACAGTCCATTCGTTTTCAATAACATGCATTGGCCACCTGGCAAGACTTGTATAACTTTTGTATAATTTTTGTAGAAGGACACATCTGATTAATTACCTTCTCTGCTCATGAAAGGTTCTTCTGAAGAAACAAACAGAACCATGTCTCTCTCTACCTCATCTCATGATTTGTGCAGTTCACTGTCTCGTGTACAAAGAGCTTTAGCAGGCTGTTGTGCATTTAGCTGAAAGGTGTGGTTATCTAGTAGATGAAGAAGAAAATACAAATATATTATTATGTGTGCTGGTGCAGCAACTTAAAATCAAGTCTTTATTTAAGGCATAAGTATTATAAATTAAAACAATAATGATAATGGCATATAATGGTATAAGAGAACTCGCTCCAGTAAAAGAAATGCTGCAATACCTCTTGCCACAGACCCTCAGTCAAGGCCCACACTTCAAGTCTTACACAAACCTTTTACAGTTGTTATCGAAAGTTTGAGTAAGAAAATGGTTTGGATTTGATCCATGCAATATGAGATTAGCAGAAATGATCGAGGACATTGTTTTACAGTTACCGCCGTAGACAGAGACATATAACATTTTGTAAGTGAAAATATTTTTCAAATAACATATCAACATGAATGCATTTTATGGTAGTTTGGATGTCTTGGCACAGTTCATTCTGGCCAAGAAGGTGATCTAGGTCATTATTTGACAAATTTCAGGAATAGATCATTACACTCTTGCAACTTCACATTTTATTCCCCCAAATTAGTGAAACTGGTATTCAAGAAAGGGATAAACACAGAATGCTTGAATTTTGAATGTATGGGAATGCACAGGAATGCATAGGCATGTATATGTTTACATAAAGAATAAGAAATTGCTTTATAATATTTTTTTCAGTATTTCCTATCAGGCATTAGATGTGAAGTGTTAAATAAAGTCAGCATAATTCATGGATTGTGCCAACACATCTAGAAAGACAGTTTTGGACCCAGACAGAGTCCATTCCTCTGCTGAGGCCTACACTTGGCCTCTGTCAGGGCTCCCCCGATTCCAAGGGCAGAGCAAGGGGCCAAGAGAGCGGCTGTCCTCCCGAACCCCTGGGTAGCAGAGCAGAAGGAAATAAAGCTTTAATGCCAGGCTTAGAGCCACTTTTTGTGGCTCAACAGACAATGGGCAGAGCCTGGCTGCAATCCATACAGCGATTCAGGAGAAGAGATGCAGGCAGCTGCAGGTCAGGGTGAGACCGTAAGTTACATAGGAGGAAGAGACAGCAGTGATTTCACGGGATATGCAACTCTTGACAATGCAGGTGACCCTGATCACCTAGGTCTCAGATCTATGCATTAAGTACAGTAATAACTCAGCAAATATTGAAGGTAATATTTCATTCTAATGCATACACAAACGAACGACCTTTGCTCCTTTAGTTTTGTCATATTTTAATACCCTCACATCATAAATAGAGACTAGGATTTTCCTTCAAAATTCCTCAAAAGAAACAAATATAACAAATTCACAGATAAGGCAATATAAAAGACAGAGATGATCAAAATATTAGAAAAGATGATAACCTGGTGAAAAAAAAAAATCACCTTATTTACATGTAAGATCTAGAGCTGCAAGTATTTGTTCTTATACTTCATTGGACTAAAAGTGATCTGCTGCTGGAGCACAGCTATATCTCACATAGCCAGCAAATTCAAACTTGCTTTCTAACACAATTTTTGGGAAGTAACCAATCCTCAAGAATTGTAACTAGATGTAATCTATCAGGTGGAAAAAGAATTGTCTTATTTTACTTTTCTTCTAGCAGGCAACAATTTTTTTTTTTGATCATGCGGATAAGTCCATCACAAATTCTTAAAATTATGTAACTATTGCAATGGAGATGTTGCTGTAGGTTTCCTGCAGACTTTCATAAAATGTGTTTAACCAAATACATAAAACAGTATGCTTTATAACAAAGGAAGTGAATATGACTTCAAGCTCTCAGAAACAGGTTGAAAAGGTTCAAGTATTGCCATACATCTAAGTATATGGTCATCAAGCTCCTTTGTAGAATTAGATGTCTTAAGTAGTAGGAAATTGTAACTTAATAAAGGTATCTTTGGAAATAGGAACAATTTCATCTATATGGAGAAATTTTACTGGCCATATCATAATGAAAAGATGAGGGAGGACTGAACGCTGTAAGAAGACAGTAAAACTGACAAAGAAGGCAACAAGATAGTACTAGACATAATCATGGAGATAGAATCAATCTGAAAAAAAAATATAATGGCAAGAGATTTTTAGAATAATCACCAAACTATACCTTATTGTCTGTATCTTATAGCCCATGCCATTCATTTTACTCTGGATTCATGGTAACAGACCTGCATGATTGCTGTTAACAAACAAAACTGTTTCCCTAGTGAAGTTCTCATTAGTCTGACTGCACTATAGTAATCTATGGAATTAATCTAGGAAAGAAATCAATCCTTGAATCTCTATGTTTTTCCAACAAGACCGGAATCTTGTAAGCTGCTCTGTGATACAATGCTCTGTCTTAGACAGTCAGATCTCCTTTTTAGTATCTTTACCTCTGCAGTTATTTTTCCTGAGGCATAAGTTCTATGGTCAGGTTTATAACCATTCAGATAAGCACAATTCTTTTTGCAGCTGGTTGATCATACAGACATCTCTGTTCGGGTGATGGCAGTTTAAGTAATAATGAAAAATTTCCTCTGAGTAATGTGTCAATAAAGTGAAAAATTTAGAGAAAGAAATTATGACAAGTTTCTCTCGAGATTTTAGACTTTGTAAATAAATGAAACAATCCATTTCAAATACTCCAGTGGTATGTCAAAGAAAGAACATATATGCTAAGCTGAATGCATCTCAGAGTGATATTTTATACAACTGAGACAAGAGTTGATGATGGCCAACAGATGGTCCAAATATTGCTTACCTATAATTAGGATATTTCATTTTTCATTTATATTCCATGGCTAGATTTTTACCCATTTTATATCAGAGAAAACAGCTATTGCTGACTATGGTGGTTTTACTTGGGTGGCAGCTGAGTTCCACCATGGCTGCTCTCTCACTCCCCCTCCTCAAAGAGGAAGGGGGAGAAAATAAGACACAAAGAGCTCAAGGTTGAGATAAGGATAATTTAATTAAAGGAGAAACAAAAAAACAAACAAACAAACAAAAAAAGCCATGCGGAAGCACAGAGAGAGAGGAAAAAAAAGTTAGTCTCTACTTCCCATCAATGAGCGACGTTCAGCCACATCCTGGGAAGCAGGGCCTCAATACACATAATGGTTGTTAGGGAGGACAGGCCCTTCCACCACGAGAGCTCCCCTTTTTATTGCTGAGTGTGACATCAGGTGGTATGAAATATCCCTTAGGTTGGTTTAGGTCAATGGCCCTGGTGATGTCCCCTCCCCATCACTTGCCCACCCCCAGCCTGCTGGCTCTTGGGGCTTGGAGGGAGTCTTGATGCAATGCCAGTATTGTGCAGCAACAGATAACACTGGTGTGATACCAGTGCTGTTCCAGCTACGAGTGCAGAGCACAGCACTGTGTGGGCTGCTGCAGGGAAAGTTAACTCCATCCCAGACAGACCCAGCACACTGACACAATGCTCAATTACAAAATCGTTGCTTTTCCTCTGCCTTCCATATTTAGGATAGAAATACATATTGTGCACAGTTTGTATTGTACACCATATGCTTAGCTAATCTCTCCAATCTGATCTTGAAGCATTATTTGTTATCTTTAGTTCGGCCTTTCTTCATGAGGTCAACACCATCAGTAAACTGCATAACACATCAACAGGCTACACAGTATTAAGGTTATTAGCACCAGTTGTTGTTTCTTTTAAACCATGCAATTGCAATGCAGTTTTGATTTAAATGTTTCCTAAAATAAAAAAAGAAATACATATAAGAATAAAAAGTTAAGAATAATAACATCCTCCCTACTACACTTTCTACATACATATACCATGGCTTAAGATCTTATCACATATCCTCTGCATGACCATGTACTAAAATACTGACTGCTTATCCATATGGATGAAAATTACATTTTACACTCTAAATGCCTCTAAAGTAAACAGCACTCCATTCTTTGCTCTTTTCATGTTTTGACAGTTACCCTACGGATTTGTTAGCTCGGAAATCAGTCCTGTTTCACTGTCCTGTATGTAATTAGTCATGCGCGTGTCTGTATGACTATTTTTTAATCTTTTTAAAGGTTATAGTCAATTGAAACATTTTTGTGCTTTAAATTGTATGCATATTAGAGTATCTTGTTAAGCCCCTTAGAAATAACGTAATATAGCATCTTCTTAATTTATCATTGGGATCTTTAAAAACCAAAAAATTTGGTAAAGTTCTTTAACAACGTGAAAAATATTTTATACTGTAGAATATTCACACAAAGTATATTGAAATACCTCTGTATACAGTGCATTTGGAATGAGTTTCATTTGTTCCTGAGTTCTTTTTGTCCAACCTCCGCAGGGTTTCACTATTAAAGGCTAGATAGGGCTTCTTGCGTGAACCAACATAGCTGGTTTAAAGACTGTCATTCTTTCCTCTGAGATGGAAATTATACTGTTCAGCTTACTGAGCCTGAAATACTAAAAAAGTGATTTGTAAGGCAAAACTAAAAAGAGGTTTTCTGGAAGATAAAGCTCTTGTAAATACAGAGATATCATTCTGTTCAGACTAAGCAAAAGGAGCAAATAATCTATTCATCAGATTTGTATTTGAATTAATCCAAGGATTAATATGCTGGAAACTTTTGTTCAGATGTTAGGAAAAAAAAAAAAAAGTCACCTTCTTTATATTTTGTGTTTAACTTCTGTCTTGTTCTGCAACAGCAAAGGCCTTTTCCCACTATTCATGGATATAGTTTTGGATAAGAGATTAGGTGTTTGAAAATAACCCCAATTTACTTTCTTCCTATTGCCTGTGCTTTCCATTACTGTCCTAGGAGAGTAGCTCTTACGTGACAACCATGCTGGTACACAGTGTTAAACACAGCTGTGTTTAACTGTATTTTTTAAACTGCTGATTTTTTTCCACACTGAGGTTTACTAAACTTAAATATTAACTGCTTGCCATTTGCCTTGAGTTACCTCATGTATTTATAAAGATGATGGTGAATTCTATTCTTCTGTTTTAACCAAGCCCACACGTTACACCTCATTTGTTAAAATGCATAATTTAACTTGCTTTCTAATAGTTCATTTCCCAACATAGGCAATACTATTCTTTAAATTACTGTTTCACGAAAAATCTGTATGGGAAGAACCTCATATGTTACAAAGGCTTCTCTAGGTCAAAAAAGTGCCCAAATACCGAACTGTATGAATAAATCTGGACTTTAAAAAATACTTATACGTCATTATAGCCTAAATTCCTAAATCCATAACAATGTGCATTACAGACTGCTTAACAATATTAACCTCGTAACTTTCTCTTTCTGAGTTTCTTGGCATGTATATCAGTGAAAAATGTGTTATTTTATAGATAAATGGCTCTTTTTTTCTAAATGTATCATAAAATAAATACAATATTTTGACAGTCTATATTTCCTATGGATAAATATGAATTTATAGCAGCTAGTCAGTATAATCACTGCTACTATGGAAAAATATTTAATAAAATTCTTTTAAAAAGATGAAGAGTGACAAATTAGGGAGATTCAACTATAGACAAATAATTGAAGATAAATGTCCTAATGAAGTTCCGTGAAAGAGTGCAGATTTACCAAAATCCTTGAAAGTGAAGAAAAATATCTGCATTTATTTTAACTGTTTCTATTACATAAACTGTCCTATCTTTAGTCACTTTTGTAAGGCAGTGAAGACGCTATTATAACATCTTATTAATGCAAAAATAGTTTAAAGCTCTTACTCTTATAAATGAAAACTATCAGAAAATCAATGAAAACTGTCAGAAAATCAGCCTCATTACCTACAGAAATAAAGTTTATGCCACTGCAATAACCTGTCTGTCTGTTGGTCCTTCCCATAACATCTTTCAGATCCAATGGTTAATTCCAATCCAACTTGACAGGCATATAAAGGGCTCAGGTATATTACCTTGCCAGAAAATTACATAAAAAAGGACATAGGGTAGATGAGACAGACCCAGATTTTTCCCTGAGGAAAGGCAATCATTACTTGATGCTTTTCCTTCCCCAGAGGCAGCCCCTCGATGGCACACACACCAGCCAGCCATTTCACAGGAGGGCAGCTTCAACCATATCTTGTCTGTCTATACACTACAGAAGAGAAAGGGAGTACAGCGAATACATACCACTCAGACAAAGAGTTGTTCTCCACAGGAAATTGACTTCCGTTAGCTTTCTGCAGATGTCCACAAACGAAGAACCAGATGTCATTCTTAAACTGCCTGCAGTCATCAAGGATAATGCGATTTTATTTTCACTCTTTTCAACTGCTTTTCCTGGGTTTTCAGAGAACCAATGACAAGGTTTTTAATGTTAGAATAAAGAATTTATTCTGAACTTATTAGTTTTCTTCAAGCTACCTACATTTCATTTCATCCATTTCCTCATGTGTTGGGTGTTAATAAAAACAAGATAAATAAAAGGTTGAGTTATAACAGTTACATCATGGAAGAAGGTAATAAGAATAAACAAAGATACCACAGAGGTAGGTGGTAACATAGAAGAATGATCCACGATGAAAAACAATAGACGTGGAAAATCTCTGTCTCTGGATGCTTAAAGCAAATCTTTTACTAACGGGCCTGTGTATAGAAATGCAAATACCATCAAGACTGAACCTTTAATGCTGGAGGACAAAGGAGGTGCACCATTTAAATCTTATAGGATTACAGAAGAAAATTTGTGTAAAAAACCTTTGCGAGATTTTAATGAAATCCTATTTAAACTAAACTAAAATTACAGAAAAGCATATTTTTGTATTTGGTATAATGTGAGTCTCATTGTCCCTCTAGGCTTTTATAACTATTTGGTTAATTACCAGAAAAAAATACTCTTATTCTTTGCCAAAGAAACAAGCAAAAACTTTCAAGACTTTTTGAAAAGCTCAGGACTAGTATACAGGACTGCCTTTTGATATATGCCTTCAGTAATGTTTTCTGAAACCACTGAGGGGCCTTGAGAATGGATTCTGGTAAGGTCATGAATCTTAGTGTTTTAGATGAAGATGGTCTTTGACGAATCAGAAATTACTTCAAGAAATTCTGGAAATTATTATACTTGCCTAAGAAAAAGCTGAAGAAGCTGAAGAATGGGCAACAATGAAGATCTTTTAACAAAGGAAAACAACAGTTACCTTTTCTTTTGTACTCTCCATAAAACCAAACAGCCATTTTGTTCTTTGTCTGTCCAGAGGACTTAATGATGATGGGTTTCTTTGATATATGTAAACTTGAATCATTGTTAAGTACCTTTAAAAAAAGAAAAAAAAAAAGGAAAAAAAAAGAACCTATGTGTTTACCATCCTAAAATCACTTTATTATGCATCCATTATGGTTACTCTGGTTATATGAAGTACAAAGGCAAGAACAGTAAGAAAATGAAAACGGAAAAATGTCAGCATTGTCTAGTGTTTTAACAAGTCACAGCTCGCTATTGACCCCTCAACTGCAGTCAGAAATGTAGCATACTTTGTTTACTTCACGTAAAGGATAATGTTTTAGCCTTGCCTTCCAAACTCCAGAATGTGCACTCTCCCTAAGGGAGAGAATATATGATCTGGGAATAGGTCTGGCAGAAAATCATGGATTTCATTAGGGCAAGGTGATGTGGAATAAGAGCACACCTATGAATTCTATACCATATTCTCTGCAATATGTTTGTGTTCCATACCGGCTAATTGTGTCTCTGTTATACAGTAAAGGAAAACTAGTATTGGTAGCCAAATCTTTTCATTTCTGTGCTTTTTAGGTTTTGAAGTTCCCATGGATTTCAGTGGAATCAAATTTCAATTTTGATGTACATAGCAGTCGTAATTCAACCACAGTGCAGGGATTTTGTGCATTAATGGTAACAACAAACAACAAATACTAATATCTTACCATTCTCCTAAGTAGATAAAGAAAGATGAAAACGTTATGTACAGTAATCTGATTGATTTTTTTTTAACAGAACATTTTATATTATAATGCCAAGTAAACATTGCTGTAAAACCTTGTCTTTAACAAGAGGGAGGCTAAAAGACTCAGATATATTCATTTACTTCTTTTCAGTGACAGCACTGGGTATTTATAGCATGAAGATGGCAGCTTTTAAATCTATAAATGGCTTTTTGGCATTATAACTCAGGGTTATGGTATGGCTCAAACTGTATGCTTACAGAGTGGTATGTCAAAATGTAAAAGCATCAAATGTCATAGTATTTCAAAGTTTCCTGTGTAGATGAAACTTAAAAAAATTGACAACACAAAAGCAGATTAAAAGGTATAATTTCTCCATAGTTTGACTAATGCTAACTTTTAGATACTTGTTTCTGAATCACAATGTTTTTACTTTAAGAATTTATATAGTGATATTGTTATGCAAGCAATGAAATAAAAGATTTAAAACAAATGATAGAAATCAGGAATTAATTGCTCAAGGCCTGCTTTTTCTCTTATAGTGCTTAACAAAAATAAAAATATTTAACTGTACCTCAGATAGGTTGTAAACATGTTCGTCCAAATTCACAACACCTACAGATAAAAGAAAATACTCTTCAGCACACGAATTTCAGGATTTTGTCAATTCTGGAATTCGTATTCTTAAACCATAGCCAAGATAGCTCTGGTAGGACGGTTTAAGAGGAAACTCTAGATAAGCCAGAATGACCTTACCTTAAAGTTGTATTTCTTATGCAGTAAAAAAGTATACAAAGAGCGGATAGTTTTTCAAGTAACCAAGTCCCATACTATTAATGCTAACACAATGAGTTTTATCTGCAGGTTTAAAGAACATCAATACAGAAATTTGTCTCATTAACAATGCATTTTAAAATAATCTAGAACTAAAAAATATTAACACACAGTATTAAGGAATCTCAGAAGTCCTTCTCTGAGAAAGTTTGCATTTGAAAGAAAAGCAAGAACTGTTATTCCACACCCAAAAGGGTGTAATAACAAACAGCGTGCGTTTTTATCATCTTTGAGATCTGTATCCTATTAATACATAGAATAACACTTAGAAACACTCAAAGTACGTAAATTAAATTCACAGTTTGAAAACTGCACTGCCATTTTTGTTTGAGGTAGCACTGAATGGGTTTTGCATTCATTTTATATAGCACATCAATGCCAGAAATTTTTGAATGTTTGAAAATTAAAAATACATGTATTTGTTCCACTGTTTTTAAGGTGTTTTTTTTTTTCTTATTTTGATTGTCTTTCTCTTTCTAGATTTCTCTTTTGTATATATTTATTTCTGATACAGTGAATTACTGTTCTTTCCAACATGATAGCTTTGTGATACAGATATGTCTATTTTATCTTTTCTCCCACCTATTAATTCTGAAAACAGCATCTAGCATTTATGCCTCTCATCAAAGTTAGCTAGCTGTATACATTCTTAGCCTATCAATTCAGTTTTGCTGGCAAAAGCATAAAAGTAATAGATTAAGAAATGACATTGGCAGTTTTTTGAATAAAGGCTGATATGTCAAGAATCCCTGCTGTTACTAGGTATGTCTACACAGCAATAACTACCATGCAATCAACCCTTTATTATCACCTTTCATTGAACTTTAGCATTTTTAAGAGAGAGGAAAATGGTGTTAATTATCTGAGGGTGCAAATATGGCTACAACAAGGTAAAGGATGCATAAAGATGGACAAAGAAAGGAAGAATGAATATTGGAAGAAGAAATGAGGAAAAGTGGAAAAAAAATCAATGAGGTAGGCATGGATCTAATCAGTCTAAAGAAAAAAAAATTGCTTGCTAGGGTAAAAAATAATTTTGGTGGAGCTACAGCAGGAACTCAGGTATGCAGATATCTGCACTTCCACAGAAATTGCAGACAAGATCAAGGTATTTGTTTTGGTGCATAAAAAGGGTTTGAAGACAGAGGCATTTAACAACAAGGAAGTGGTCCACACACCAAGGAAGTGTTTCATGTTTCACTGAGTACTTTGATTTGTAGGTACTTGATTCAATTTCATCTGTATCCTTCAGAGTGATTTTTTCCCAAGTCTCTGCAATTAGGCTCCAATATGTGAACAGAAGTAAATTAGCCATACGACCTATATTCAAAAACACAGTAGGTGGTTTGTGTCCTCTATTTTTACTTTGTAGCTTAGCTGCCAAAACAGTCATTCAAGAAGTCGGAGGGCCTGACTCTAGTTTGTCCCACTCTCAGGAGCCTCTTAAAATACAAACTACAGCACAGTTGGTCAGAAATCTCATTGGTCTAATTGTGAAAAAAGGTCATTACACATTTAAATGAGGACAAAGAGAAATCTCAAAAGAACTACTCCTCTTACCCATAGTATTTGCATATTTAGCAAAGATGGAAAAACTTCATTTCTGGTCTCTCCTTGCCAACACTGTCTATCCATTTAAGCTTAATTCATTAATTAACTGGCATCGTGTGTGAAGCAAGGAGCAAATTGATGACTTCTGAGTCTTCTGTTTGTATTATCTAATTACTGGCATTTATTTCATTCATGTTTAAAACTTTCAGTCAGCTTGCTGTGGACAACATATGATTTTCATATATGGCATTAGCTGTTCTGCAAACAGAAATAGATGCTCTGGATCTTGTATTGGAAGCTAATTTGTATTTATGTCTGAAATTCTCATGGAAGTAACTGGGATGTGAATATGAGCATACATATTTAACTAGTTTAAATAAAATTAAGTTTTAATTAGTAGACATAAATCCAATTATAGTGCAGGAACTAAACCCAGTAATATTTTGGAATGGTCATAATTCTGAATTTATCTGAATTTACATGACTGACATCCACCTACTAATTAATGATATATAAAAAATAAAACTGCAAATTTAACAGGATATATTGTACATTTTTAATGTTTGTTAAATCTTTAAACTAATCTCAATTTTTTATTTCTCTTTTCTTACTCTCAACAGACTAGTATATAAAGTGGCTTTATAATCCCAAGGGTCTTTTTCCTTCTAATTATTTTAAATATATTAAGAACAATCAATCTTTATGTACTCACAGATATATCAAGTGAAAAAGTAAAAATGATTAATGGTAATATTATAAACCTACTTCAGAAGCGTACTCTGACATGTATATCATCTTGCATGTAAATCTGACCAATTAATAATTTTTCAGTAGTCTGATATTTATTTAATATAACCTTTACACCAAGTCTGATTTTCAAGAGCATTTAATTAACCTGTGCAATGACTGTACTTGTGTACATAGATTAAAAATTTGTAAAAGTAATGGTCAGTTAGGCAGCAACTAGTATAATCTGTACATACAATTACATTAATTATGTTCTCAAATTGGGCACATCATTGCTTTAGACAGTATAAAATTCTGGCCTTCTAGGTGTATTCTGTTTAACTTTTCACAAAAATTTTGAATACCTATTTATAGTGCAGTTCATTCATGAGTTTTATGAGAAAATATTAACCTAAAAAGAGCCTGCTAAAATACAAAAACAAGCAGCATGTTTATTCTATGTTAGTATTTTTCTAATATCATTCATTCAGAAAGAAAGAAAAAAAAAGTTAACTCCATCCCCGCCAGATCCAGCACAATTGTATGTCATAAGGAACAGATTTCTTCTTCTCTCCCTCCTATCCAAAGTTATACAGCACCTTCTGAAATTAATCCACTAATGTAAAAGTAAATGAAGCTGAATTAATAGAACTTCAAGATCAAAAACATCAGTACATGACTGTTCCTGGAGACAGTAGATAGCAAAAGAGTGTTAGAAGTTAAAGAAGGGTACACTTTATGCTTCATTTTCTCATATTTTCTTTTGGAATTTGACATTCAATTAAAATGCTTTAGTCATTTAGGCACCTTTTTATCAATCTGTAGCCTAAAGAACCCTGTTCTGTAAAAGAAAATGAAAGCGAAGTAACTTCCTTTATGCCATCTTAGATTTTACAGAAAATATTGCTGATTGTTTTGAACTGAGTAGATTTAAATCAGAAAGAATGTTTTGCATTTATGCTGGTTAAGAGATAATCCAAAAGAGAAAGGCCGCCATAAATGGCATGGTAACTTAAATTCTGTGTTCTTTTCTCTGTTCATGATTTTCTCTCAATCATCCATTTTTATGTACTGTTTTTGAAGTGTTTCTCTACTGGCAATAATCTGAGTACAGGATGATAAAGCACAGGTTAGGTGGTCAAGGGAAGAGATAGCCTCACTCTACCCTGCACTGGTGCGGCCTCACCTCAAATACTGTGTGCAGTTTGGGGCACCAGGGTATAAGAAGGACATAAAACTATTAGAGAGTGTCCAAAGGAGGGTGACAAAGGTGGTGAAGGGTCTAGAGGGGAAGACACATGAGGAGTGGCTGAAGTTACTCAGTTTGTTGAGCCCAGAGCAGAGCAGGCTGAGGGGAGGCCTCATGGCGGCCTGCAGCTTCCTCACAACGGGAACAGAGGGACAAGCACTGAGCTCTCTTCTCTGGGGACAGTGACAGGACCCGAGGGAATGGCATGGAGCTGGGACAGGGGAGGGTCAGGCTGGGTGTTAGGAAAAGGTTCCTCACCAAGAGGGTGGTCAGGCACTGGGCCATGCTCCGCAGGGAAGCGGTCAAGGCACTGGGCCTGCCACAGTTCAAGAAGCAATTGGACAACGCTCTCAGATATACGGTCTGAGTTTTGAGTGGTCCTGTATGGAGCCCAGCGATGGACTCGATGATCCATCCTTGTGGGTCCCTTCCAGCTCAGGTTATTCTGTAATTCCATGATCTACAGTCAAGCAAATCAAGCTCACCTGTTCCCAGTATCAAGGCATAGTATGTAAATATGTTCAAGAGCTGCAGCAGCTAATAATGTACCTGCTCAGCAAAACACTGAAGGCAAAGGGGAGGATAAGTAAGCCTTCTTATTTGATTTGATAAGTAAATGAAGAACAGCATCCTTGAAAAACACGAGCATGTAACGACATTAGTTTGAATTGGGAGGAGCTTAGTGAGGTGAACATCACTCATTTATTAGAATGCATTAAGCTTAAAACTACTTTACTCACAAACAGAGGAAGAGATTCTACAAAGGTTGTGCAAGTTACTCTATGTGAAAGAAACAGGAGGAAGGTTCATGCTCAGAAGTATTCCCCAGAGACGTAACCAGCAGGTTTAACTGCTGGAAGAACTGAGATGAAGCAGCTATGAAAAAGCAAAAGTACATACCGCACAATGATTTTATCTAGTCTGATCAGTCTTTACCATACTGCACAGTGCTTACTGCCAAACAAAAACTTAGAGAAGTGAAACATACTGTCTACGTTCACAACTAGAACACACAAAATGTTTTTACTAGTCAGTTATTACACATTTCTTTTCCATTTGAATTTATAAAATTTTTATTTTAAAACTACTGCTTGGGATGCCTTGGCTCATCATTTCTATACTCTAGCACATTACTTAAATGTTCTGTCATTGACCATTTATTTTATATACTATCTTTTTTTTCAACAAAACTAGCATTTGGAAGTCAAGTGTTGCTATAATGCACACAAAAATTGGTCAAAGAATATATATATAAAATATATATGAAGCATATATATGCTAATATGAAGTATATTAAATTTAACAATTACACCTGGGACAAGGATTCGTATATAAATATACATCATAAATGATATTCTCTCATTTAAAAATCCACCCATCTTACCGGAAGGACCACAGGACACCTCTGAATTTTCATTTTAGTCCTTTCACATGCAGTTGGTTCTGTGGGCACTGTAATTGTTGATATCAGGTTTAAAATCGCTCATCTGGTGAAATTTCCTAACAAAAAAAATAACAATGCTATGTTAAAATACATGTATTGCTTTTCTTTGTTTATTTTTATTTTTATCAATCCTTTCAAATTGCTCAGCTTTTTCAAAAGCACCTATCTCTCAGAACAGTCTCTCCCCTCCCTTCTTGAAAACTTATCAGCCTTTTCATCCAAAAAAATTTTTACTTGCCCCCTGAAAAATGCCTGCAAAATCAAAGGAGAAAAGTTGTCTGTGCTTTTCCTCCATAAACAATAGGACAAACCTTTGTCTAGATAATCAGACAGCAAGAGCTCAGTCCTATATTGCACCTTTAAATGTCTGCTAGGTATTTTCTACTAGTTCTAGATTCTACCCACACATACTTTAATCAAAAATAATTACTCAAGCATAGATAAAGGTATAAAAAGCACACCAACATCAAAAGTACTAGAAGACATTATTTCCTATATTAACATGAGAAAATTTGCTTTAACCAAGTTCTTATTCTTTACTTCCCTCTGACGGCATACAGATCACAGCTTCTTCCGCTTGATGTGTACAATAAAGCTCAGCATTTTTATTTGTGCATTCCAATAACGTTTATTTTTACTAACATTAACTGTAAAGAGCAACTCTTCTAACCACGCTCCATCACCCCCCCCCCAAAAAAAAAAAAATAAAAAAAAGGCCACCACAATGGTTGTGAGTGTAACATGATAGAAGCTTACTTTGCAAAAAGCAAACTGTCTACAGTGCAATCCAAGGTGTGGCAGCAATTCTGCAGTGACACAGCTCATACAACATATACAGCTGCAACCAACTCACAATTAGTATTTTGGCAATAGTACCTGTGAAGCAAAACTATTTAATATGGAAAGAAAAGGATGTTGGACGGTACAGAAAAATAATAAAAAATAAATAAAAAAAGCAAAGAAAGGGAATGCAGTGCTATTTTTGAGATGGTAAAAATCAAAAGGGGTTCAGGAAAGTAAAAAACACTTTCTTGTTAAAATTGATGAGTGTTAAAAAAGATGACCCCTAGGGAATTTTCTTTGGACTTACGTTTTCATGCAAAACAGTTGCACAAGTTGAGATATGATGAAAAATCAGTTTAACAAATATATAGAAGAATTTGAAAATATAGCCCTAGATATATATATAAATATTTGATGCTGTAGACTTATTTTGAGTTACAGGAAATTTAAAGGGAATGCTGCTATTGGAGTCAGACACTTTTCAAGAGCACCACTTTGAAATTATGTTGTTACTACAGAAAGGTCCAGTATCTCTCTTCATGGGTCTGCTGACTGGTTCAATGTATCTTCTGTCGTGCTGCTGCACTGGGTTTCATCTCTTAAGGGAAAAAAGTGAAGAATAGAGGAGTAGTAAACGGCACAGCAATCTATAAAACTATTGGCATTTCAAGCATGTTCAGTATGTCTTTGTGATTAAAGGCAAATGGTGCATACATGCTGATATTTTTTTATCTGTTTTTGAAAGACACGGTGTCTGGACTTCTTATATCAATACTAATCTGAGCTTCTGTAAGGGTATAGTATTTTTATTTGATGATATTTTGATCCTAAGATCATTCCTTATGTTCGGAGAGCTTTAAAGCAAAGAGCACTCCGCATATCTGTCCAACAGTCCACAACTGAATGACTATGATTCATTCACTAGATGGAAAGAAAGTTCCTTGATATTAGTCTTGAAAGCAATCTGTCATTAGACTGGCACATTAGCTTTGTTCAAATTCATTTATGAGATTCTTTACAGGAAATAGTGGCTAATAAAGTAAGGAAATGATAGAAGAATATTGAGACCCTATTAAATCATTAAACCCAATTCCTTCTCAAATACAATAAAGGCTTTGAACAGCTAGACAACAGTCTATAAAGTTGCATTTATATTCTAAGAAAAATAATAAAGAAAGTCTGCCTCCATAACATTGGGTCTTAAAACACAAGGAATGGTTTCGGCTGTCATTCGCTTTCCAAAGCTGGTGTGACTGATACCATCAGGTGTCTTTTCCACTAACATAACCTCAGGCTTAAGACATAGGTCAAAATCCCACACTCTCAAAATAAGGGTTGGGAATGCATGATTTATAACGTGCTGATCAAACTCCAATAGCTGTCTGGTGCTTTTTAAAATCCTGCAGAGAGCTTTGGCTGAGATCTGGATAAACAGCTGAACTTTAGGTTGATAAAATACTTTGTGAACTTATAGTATAGAGTGTTATATACAAATATTAATCTTCAGAGTCTCGATGTTTTATGGCCCAGGTTTCTAACTTCCTCATGAGAATTATACTAGAATAGTCAGTATAATGCATACTTGCAGATGTGGACATAGACTAGGAAGGCTGGATTAAGAAAAAAAAAAAGGGAAAAAAAACACAAAGAAAGGGGAAATGGATGGGAAAATATTTCAGAGAAAGTATAAATACGTAATCTTGTAATTTTTGGTAGTTCCTTATCTTGAAATGATTCTTCATTCTTGTCTTTTGGGAATTCATTCTCCTCATCAAATTCATGAACACTTTCTTGCCAGAACTATTTGTATTTTAAAAAGCAAGAATTTTCTCTAAGCTTTGAGAAACACAAGGCAAGGGAAGGCAAGGCAAGACAGGTTACCTCTCATGGAAATAGGTGCAACACATTTTGTAGTGAATGACAGGTTTTTCATTGTCTGTCTGCACTCAGGATTTCATCTACAAATTAATTTTTATATATGTATTTATTTTCTCCCAGTACTACTAGTATGTTAATGCATGTGTACTATTTTCTGAGAACCAGAACCCAGTATACAAAGTTTCTGATGTGGCAAGAGGTTGGTTACGCAGCAGTAATAGTACCACATAAAAATTACCTTCCTCTCTTTTTTATTTTAGAGATTGGAGAAGCTCACTTTTTTATTTATTTATTTTTTTAAAGTTACTAATACTGGAGAAAAGTGGCTAAAAGTTTGATCTCCTGGTTTGTCTACTTTATGGACAACCAAGCAGAAATTACAACGATTCACACGGGCACCGACCAGTAGCTATTGGAGGAAGGCATGGTCTGACAGCTCACTGTGCATCTCTGTGGGTACTCCAAGGGCTTGGCAGTCACCACGAGGCCTTTTGCTTTGCTAAGAGCTACCTCCTTGTGAGCACATGCAAAGACAAACTACATGAGCAGTTACTGCACAGGAAAACTGTGGAGCCTCATTCAGCCAGAAGCAAAATCAGCACCTTTGTCTTTCATAGACCTGTGTGTTAGCCATGTTCCTTGGGGAGCACCTTCAGCCTGGAACTCTTTCACATCGTACCATCTTCTGGGCTCAGTAACTAAACCCAGACAGTGACCTTAGCAGGGAATGGCTTTAGGATTTTTTTATGTTTAAATCCTAGGTATGTAAAAGAATGTTTTTACAGTGTAATCTTCTTCTGAAGGTAACGTATCCAGAATTGACATATACATTGAGTTTCTGAAAAAATACTTTCCTATAGGATTTCAATAGCTGTTGATATAAGATTTATCATTGTTTTAGAGACACCTTATTTACATCTCCTAACATATAAGAAAATACTGCCATCTGTTGTTACATACAGTAAGTGCAGCTTCTTTTTACAATTAGTATTTCTTAGACGAGTTTCACATCCCTCTGCTAACTTTGCTGCCTTAACAACTCACTATTCAATTGTTTTCAGGAAAAGCTGTGCTATTCCTGTCTCACATTAGAGTAGGCTAATGAATTTCAATACATTTATGTGTTTAAAGGTTGAAACAAGCATAATACTTTTATTTTTCTGTAGTGGGCTTGGTTAAGGATTTGGGAGAATTATGTCATTGAACAAAGGGTGATTTCTATAACCATTACATATTAACTGTTGGGGTGGCTAACAAAGAGGCTGCTGAGAAATATCAGCGCATTTAGTGCTGACACTCTTACTTAAAAAGCCTGGACTCTTACCTTGATACTGTAATGAAGCAAATGGCCTGAGGTAACTTGTGGAAAGTTTAGAATTTGCAATACAGAAGAACTTGTGAAGAATGATAATCTTATAGTAACATGTGCTCTTTCTAAATACATCTAACTAATCTAACTTCTTTCTAATACATCTAACAAATGATTTTATATTTTAATATATAAAATTTTCCTGATTCTTTTTTTTCCCCATTCATATATTTAGAGTCATCATTTAATCTCTTAATGACCACGAAAAAAAATAAATCCTCGTGAAACAAAAATCTTTCAATAAGGGGCATGACATTTACAATCTTCTGCTTTATTCATAGTTTATTCCAATTAGGTTGCACATATTTAGTTTCTCAGGTTACACTGTACTGTATTGTTTTACTAAAAAAAGTCAAACAGGTAGTATATGAAGGTATGGAGGGGAAAAAAAATGGTTGTATTTCAGAGGACTGTGGGTCTTTCAGTGCAACCATCTGCATTTGAAACTTTGCCTTTGAATTCTTACAGTCACATTCGATGGGAGAGAATATGGTACAAACTAGATTTCAAAAAAGGAGAGCAAAAATCTGTGATCAGTGCAAGTTTAACCCATTCTTTCAACAGCATTTAAAAAATCATTCTGGTTCTGAATTTCTGATTAAATGTCTTCTGTTTTACTTTCACCATCCTCATTTTTCCTATTCTTTCTCAGCCTCTTGCTGTGCTCTTTATTTCTTTCCCTCTGGTCTTAATCTGTAACTTCTTGAAAATTTGACAAGCTATCACTTAGCATGCAAAGCTGATAGGATGCAAAAGCTACAAATACTTCAACATAGCAGCCAGCTTGTTCTTGTTATTTTTTGTTAATAATGTGTAATTTCCAAAAGGCACAAGCAAAATGTCTTTCTTACAGATATGGACAGCACAATCCAATCAGGGTGTTCACAAGGCTTTTATTCACAAAGGTTAAGCTGATGGAGACTAATCTACAACCAGCAGAAGTGAGTTTCACATTATGATTTGTCCATAGGGCACTGAATTACTGTATTAACCGTAGAGGGAGTCTAGGAAGATTAGCCTCATCAGATTAAAGCTAGTTTTTTGGACAGTCACTGTAGAAATACCATGTTAGTATGAGATCTATACGTATATGTATGTGAGTGTGCCTTATATGTAGCTGCCTTTACTGTGTTATATAGATGTATATCTCTGCTAAAATTTATGCATCACAGCTGCTAATGTGACTGTTCTGAATTACTTACAGATAATGATCTAAATTGTCTTCTATGTTGTCACTCTTTTCTTTTGTTTCTTCCCCCAACTCCTTATTTTATTTTTTCTTCACGAGTAGAACATCTGTCCAAAGGAAGTCTGTCTCTGGCTGCATTTGCCTTTTACTTCTATAACTTACTAGGAATACAAAGATGCATAAAGTGAATTACAAAACATTGCTAAAGCACTGACAATCCGGTGTCATTGTATAAAAGCAAGTAAGATTTTTTTTTGAAAAGGTTGATAATTTTTGAACATTTATCTCAACTTCCCATCCTTCAGAACACGTTGTAAACTTTTAAGATAGATATCACTGTACCTTTTTTCTCTGTCTATACCCTAAAACCCAGAACTGAAAACTAATTCTGACACAGATACTAACAAAATTACAGGATTATTCTGTGTGTACATCATAAGTGAGATTTGAATGTGTTTAAGCCATGTCAAGGTTTTCATTTTAATTTTCTGCACCTGGAAATGGGCACCTGATGAACCTAAAATGAAGCATTCCCTAAAGCAGACGCAGATGAATGCAGTGTAATTCTCTACACCTGGGCTGATGCATCCCACCCTAGATTTCTCCTGATTACAGGCTCAGTGCAGCTATCATCAGAGCACAGGGCGCTATTGGGCTCTACACAACAGGGTCCACTTCTTAAGCATGGTTGCAGGAATCGCTGTCTGTATACGATGGTAGGAAGGGCACTCATTCAGGGAGTGGGAGACCATCTGCTGCCATTTGGGAATGCCCAGCTGTCTTGCTGAAGAAGTGCTATTGTGCAGAAACCTCCCACCACCCCAATTCACCAAGCCAATGGAAATGACATGAAGCAGCAAACCAGTATGGTGTGTGCAACTGTAAATGGGAGATGCAGATTCAGGCTCCTTCTCCCAGAATTCTGGTACGTATTTTCTGAAGGCTGTTCTAGTAGCAGAAATAGAACTTAAGCATAACCACCTGTTCTGGAAGGCTAATCCTGTATATAATAAAGTCACGTTACCAGTGTTATATCGGTATTCAGTATTTGTTTATCGAGGATGCGCAACATGCAAGCTCCTTTTGGCGTTGGAAGTGGCTAGGAAGGTTATGCATTTATTACTAAATATAAAATATACACAAAATATTTATTTGCAGCATTTAGAGAAGATGTGAAGCAACTTAGAATTCTCTGATTCTGGTTTTTGAATGATTATAAAGTTTGTGAACACGGACAAACTTCTTTCTGGAGAAATTCACTCTGAGAAGTTTGTCTGTGGATTGCCTATACCGAGAAACAGCAATGATCTTTTGATTCCAGGAAAGCGAACAAGAACCTGACTTCTTACTACAGAATTTGAGTATACTTACTTTTTAAGGTTTACATGAGATATTAACAGCATGTACAAAAATATAAAGTGTTTGAATTCAGTAAAAAGTTTACAAAATTTAAATTACATTCAATGCTAGTTTTTGACACAGTATCCACTTCAAAATACAGAGGAAACAGCCTTCATGATTGTTGCCTTGGGAATGCAAACAGAACATTAAGCCTGCAAGGAGAATCCTGACAACACGCTGTGTGGCAATGAGATTTCTTCCCGTTCTAAAACACCAGCTTCTATTTGCTTAATGCTCCTGGGGTTGCCAAGTAAATCATTTCAGGAAAACGATCCAAGATAAAATTATATAAAAGCAACCAATACAGCAAAAAAAACCCCACCAAGAAATAACATCAAAAAGCAGCAGGATAATTTCACTGCTCAAGTTTAGAGAATACTTCCACATAGAGCTGGACTGCTGCTAACACGGAAGTGGCTGAGGACAGAGCAATGGGGGGACTTTTTCTGCTGGCTTTGGTGTTGGAGAAACTAGCATAGGGCTCTACCTTTATGCCTTGATTCTCCACATATTCTGTGAGATTCTTTTCCCTTGACCTGTAAATGGATCCACTGACTGAAACAAATGGTAGAGAAACACAAGATAAGGAGGACTACTTTTAGTAGCCTTACAGAAAAGAAAATTCCACAACTTAACAATGGAAACAACAAAGTCAAATGACTCCAGAATACGTAGAAGTCAGAGGTGCAGAAGCTAGAACAATTCATTAATGCTCCATGTAAGAAGATCTGAATTATTTTCAGAGCTCTGTATTTGCATTTTAGATATAGCAGAATGAACTAATTATGAAATGTATGCGTCAAAGATTTCAATTTCAGGCTTGACTTTACTTTGGAGATTAATTTTTTACTTTATCATTTTTGCAGGCAGTTCAGTGGATAGCCTTATTTGAATGTTACTCATTGTTCAGTGATGTATGAAGTGTATTTAATCAATGTGAAGAAGTAATATTAAACTATTATGAGAAGCATCAAATGTTCTAAAAAAAATCTCAAACAGAAGGTCAAAAGGTAACAACTCTGCTAACAATATGAGAAACAGTGTATTTAACTTATTCTTTACATCCAAGCTTTTCATGGTATGTAAATTATCCTTCTGTCACATAGAACTGAAGTGTAAAATGTATTTTTCTATCCCCTTGATTAAAAATATCATATATATAATGAATCAGACATTTTTCCATGTTTTGCTAAAAGAATTTTAAATAATCGTTTAAGAGTTGGTGTGCATTTTAAATGGCTGGCTGCAAAAACCTTTGACAGGATGGTCCTCACAGTCATTAAATCATTTGTCAGCATTTCGTTATTACAGAATAAGGTAATTGCCAACAAGGACAGTTATTTCAATAATTCACATTTCCGCAAGTACTGCAAACCCCACTTTATGAAGATCCAAGCCTGATCTTAATAAAACTGTCACATGAACCTCTTTTTTTTTTTTTTCCTTTTTTATCTTTTCAGAGTCACCAACACAATGACAATCATCATCTTAGTTTCAACTAAGACAGCTAGACATAAGGAACTACTCATCCCAAACCTATGAGTGGAAAAACATTCATTTTCAAGCCAGCACTTCCAACCCCATTGTCCAGTGCTGCTTCATTTGAAATGTACACAGGATTTCTGTCCCTGTCCAAACAATCAATGGCCACATTTTAAGTGTACTTTCACAGCAGGTACCATAGGTTAAAATGTCCTGGGTATAAAGCCACAGCTCTCTTAACAGTGCTGCAGACAGCCTCAGTGGGTTAGGTCAGTGTGGAAGGCATACCACCAGCCAGAGAAGGAACTGCCCAAAGGAACGTGAGCTATGCCAACAGAGAGCACTTTCTGACAGGCTTAGACTGAAAATATTGATTTTCCATGTACCCTGACTCACAGTTGTGGATCATATAAACAGTAATGGAGGAAGAAATCCTGAAAAAATACAACCTTTTAAGTCTTGTACGGCTTGCACTTCCTAAGTCAAGGAACTCTCACTCAGAAATGAAGAAGCTACTTTGGGATGAACAGAAGGGACTCAAAGGAAGAAACTATGTGCATTCAAACCTTTGACAAGGTAAGATATTCTCAAAGGGTAATAGAAGGGTGACACTCAAAGTCTGTTTGAACTAAGGAAAAATTCATTACTTAATAAGGAAAGTGATAACTTTGGCTCCTGTGGCTTTTGAAGAAAGCTTATCGTTAAGGTTACTGATAGCTCAAGATAACGTTAACTGCATTCAAAGAAATTAATTTCATACCACTATTAAAATGAACTGCTGCCACCTCACTGTCTCTTTAACAAATTTGTGATATCTAATAATGACGGATACCCTTGCTTTTGTTTCTATCTCCATTCCAGAAAACTTGCAGTTTCACAGGCACAAAGTGGTAAGAATTCTGGACTGGGGAGTTAAGTAGTGAACAGGCTTTGAATCAGCAGCACTTCAAGTGGCTAGTAGAAATGTTTTCAGTGAAAGAGAAAATCATTTGAATTTGGTACCTTTTTTTCAACAAACCTTCTCAGTTTCTGCTTTGATTTACTAGTGTTGTGGAGAACACTATATATTCAAAGTTAACTGCACACAGGTACATTATAAACATTTATATGCAGCAGTGAAATCTGCTATAGAACACAGACTGACAAAGGAAAATGTTTCTAGCTTCTCAACCTTTGAAGAACATAAACAAACATGAAATGAACAAACATGAAAAAATATCTGAGGTTTCAAAAAAAGTTTTCCCCTGGATTTACAATGTTTTATGTACTACCTTCCTTCTGCAAACACATTTTAATATTGCCACCATTAAGAATTCCATTGGCTTGCTGAAATCAAGCATAACTAAGTCTTTTCAGGATTTGGGTTATGCTGTCCTGCAGAATACTTTCCCTCCTAACTTTACAATCAGAGGTAACTGTACAACATTCCTGGTGGAAAGTGCTACTATGAACAAAATAAATGTGTTCCAATTTCACTAAAGTCTCTGATAGATACCAAAACTACATAACCTGACAGACAACACTTAACTACTTTTGGTTCAACTTCCCAATAGATTATTTTCTTGAGTGAAGCTAATCTATCAAGTCCAGATTTAATACAGTTGAAAAATGTCATCATTTAGATTGCCAAGACAAAATGAAGACTAATTTATGTATCATTACCTGACAGCACTACTGCTGATGCCTTGGCGAAACCTAAAGGTGCACATGACAGTACAGCGATACTCAGAGATTTAAATGAACCTTTAAAATTATTTAAATTATGAACAACTATTATGTTAATTTTAAATTTATGTTCATCTTGATAGCCAATTGTATTTACTGTCCAACTTGTCTTTACGTCGAAGATGCAGGAAATTACCTAAGGTAACACTCAGAGCCTTATATTACATATACCGACCAGGCAGAGCTCAGACTCAGTAAAACAGTTGTCCCAAATTCTTTGTCTCTGACTGACGTCTGGTTAATGTAACGACAAAACCTTTTCATTTAATACATATATTTTTTATAAGAAGCAAAAACACATCCAAACAATGCTCAAAATCTGATTTAAACGGCAAAAAATTGTTTGTTACTATTCTTGTCTTATTTAACCTATTACAACTCACAGCACAAAGATTTATAATGTTAATCTTGATTTAAATTGTTAATACATGAGTTTACAAACTGTTCTACTAAATGGGCGAGATGTGACACTAATTTGAGCAAGATTAGATAAATTAGTTACAGTTCATAATCAGAAAAAAACATGTGTTTAAAATTATCTAGAAAGATAAAAGTGGGTTAGATAAACGTTACAGTTGTGATGGATTTTCCTTATTATTACCTTCATATTATAGAAAGGGGATTTTATTTATTTATTTTTACAGTCTACCCACCAAAAAATCCCATGAAACTTTGTATGATTTTGAGCCTTTTAGAATGCCATAACATTTTATGAGAGCTCCCAGTCCCTTCTTATGCAAAATAATAGAGTCTGCTAGGGTAAGTATCATAGAATCATAAAATGGTTTGGGTTGGGAGGGACCTTAAAGATCACCTAATTCCAACTCTTCTGCCCTTGGCAGGGAGACCTTCCACTAGACCAGGTTGCTCAAATCAATGCACAGAACTTCACCCAAGTTCATCAGTGACAGTTACATGCATCTATAATTCCTTAAAAAGAGACAAGCTAATTCCTGGGACAGGTGCTAGGTTCAGTGTAGGGAGCCAAGATTGAAACTTACACCTTACCTGTGAAAATTTAACATATGTTGTAGATTGAAGACAAACACTGTTTGTCTTCATACTTCTATTAGTTTTGGCACGGTGGCAAAATAATCTCTGAAACTAAGAATAAAGCTGAAGCTCTGTGTTGCAGATGTTTCATTCATAGGAACAAATTCTATTGCACATGAATTTTCTGCTACGTTTCAAAGTTTCTCAGTAACGTGGAGGAGGTAACGTAGGCAACATTGAATTACCAACTAGTTTTTTACCTGGTATCGGAGTAAAAGATTTTGTAAATTTACAATAGAGATTATTTCAGTTAGTAAGCTGTTATGGCATAATTGTATCAGCGTTAACTCCTTGAACTAAGTTGTGCGCTACCACCTATTTCTCCTGACTCAGAGCACTGTCTATAACGTATCAGTGAGTCATTCGTTTACATACTTGGGTAGCTGAAAATTAATCCTATCTTGATTTTTCTTCTCTTCCTAATGGCACTAGGAAGAGGCTCTTGAACCAGACCCTCAGTACCATATGAATAGTTCTGTGAAGCTTCTGACAAATTCTGTCTTACTGTTACTGAATGTTTGTAGAATATGCCAAAAGGTCTTTGCGGAAAACACCATTATGCTGGCAAATTTCAACAAATGGTGAATCTCTATAGACAGCTCATAAGCCCTTATAATTGCCTTTTATAAAGGTGACATATTTAAAACTATAATGGCATTAATGACTGCAACTGTTATGACTAGATACGTACAAAAAGTTAAATCATTGTAGAATCCCGTCTGTAACGTCACCTACCAGAGGGTTTAGAGGTGTAATTTCTTTCAGCAGCACTAGGTGGAGGCAGTGATTCACACAATGCTTGCTAACAAACATTTTTCCAGCTGCTGTACCACAGCTACTGCCAGTTAGCATGATTTCACTTTTCCATTCACTTCATTACAGATTGCGAGGTTACATTTTTTGTAGTAGCTAGAACAAAGAAAGTAAAATAAAATTATTCATGCTTTGCGTAGGTAGCAGGTCTCCCTGAATCTCTTTCACACACGTGTATGCATATGTAAATCACAGAACTCCAGGCAAACTATAAACAAAGTACCAGAGCTTTCTTTCCAGGCCTAATATGCGTGAAATTTATTTACTAACGATAACTCTGACTGCATTTTTTCTTGAGCCATAAGAAACATCCTTACCCATGTTCTTAAATTTACCTTTTTTTTTTTTTTTTAATAACTAGAAAATACATCCTCAATTAAAAACCTCAGCCTTTGTGAAATCAATGATACTTTTGAAATTCCTGGAAATAAAAATAAACAACAACAGAAACATCCATACACCGTAATTTACTTTCCCCACATTAACTTGATTTATTGAGCCTATCACAGCATATTTAATAGTCCTTACCACAGAACGGTCTCCCAGTTAGCAGCTGGAGAGTTTTGACGTCGGCCATGACCAATGGTTGATATCATGTGCTCTGTGCCCATCTTTATCTTCATATGAACTAGCTAGGAGGCACTAGAAGAGAAAGGCCAACAAAGATAAGTGCATGCCACTAAGCAACTGCCAGGAGACCACTTTGCAGATATTCAGCCTAAAATTTAAAAAGTGGTTAGCGAGTTCAGAAGGTTTATTGCATCAATGTGAGACACCGTATATAGCAGCAAGTGACTGTATAATACAGCCTGCAAATTTGGCATATTTGAATTTCCAAATTATAAAAATAGTACAAGTTAAAGATCAGGCAAAAGTAAGCTGTTTTATTTAAACTGCTGGAACAAATGCAGATGGAGTTCTTACTCTCGCGTACTATCTCCTTATTGTCTAAAAGATGGGATCTCCTAGCAACTAAGTTGTTCTGAGTTTAAATGTTTTTACCACACTAAACGGGAGCGTGGGCTAATTTCCCAATGGCAATCAAATTTCAAAGTTTTAAATTTGGCTGAGCCTAGCTGTAGCAGACTGTAGTCTATGAAAGCATATTGGGAGTCTGCATCCAAAAGGATCCTCTTGGAAACATCCGTTTAAGTTAGCAGAACCATTGGAAGGGTTTGGCAAATTTTCCTCCAGGCTGATAGGGTTTGATCCTAGTCAGGAAGCGGCTGGAATTTATGTAGCTTGGGTTGATTCCTTTAGGTTCCTTTGCACTATTGTCTCTTCCAAAGAGAAAAGGAAGAGAAGTATTGGTTGTTACTGAGCTGTTCATGACATCTGTTCAACGAACCACAGACTGGTTAGGGGTTGGAAGGGACCTCTGGAAGCCATCTGGTCCACACCCTTGCTCAAGCAGGGACACCCAGAGCAGGTTACCCAGGACCTTGTCCAGGTGGCTTCTGAAAATCTCCAGGGAGGGAGACCTCACAGCCTCCCTGGGAAACCCGTGCCAGTGCTCCGCCACCCGCACAGCACAGAAGTGCCTCCTGATGGGCAGAGGGAAACTCCTATGTGCCAGTTTGTGCCCATTGCCTCTTGTCCTGGCACTGGGCACCACTGAAAGGAGTCTGGCTTTGTCTTCTTTGCATCCACCCTTCAGACAACCCATCCATGCTAAAAAAATCATAAAATTAAAAAAGCCTTTTCAAATGTAGGGTTGCTTTTCAAGCAATGAAAATAACCATAAGAACATGATGCTGTGGTCTGTAGCTGTCCTACAGACTTTTACCAAGTGTGAGGGGAAAAAAAGAGAATTGAGCAGGCTGTTTGAGGGTCAGAAAGTCAGCAGCTGAGGTGACTTAATATACATTGACCAGCCTGGTAAACATTCACCAAAATGATCTATAATATGATTTAATAATTGGAAGAAAGAAACTTCTGTGATTAATATGTGCTTCCATCTGATTCAGTCCAAGTATCCATAGGATTGCAATTTTTTCTAGCTAGTATCAAAGGCTCTTACATGTTTTAATAAGATCATAGTCTTTAAAGCATTACCAATACTGACATCGAACCAGCTTATAAATGTTTTAGTCTTGGCAAATGAATGAAAAATCTAGCTTTCTCTCTTAGTTCAATTTTCTCAATGACTCATTCCTATATTCCATATTTCACATAATTGGACTACTTTTTACTACTAACTTGAACCTAGTTCTACTTTTATAGGGGGGAAGTTTTATAGGTGGAGTTGTTAAGTAGAAAAGTTCCCCTTCTTTGCCTATTTGTCCTTTTTTTAAAGTTTTCAAGCCTTGGTGTTTGAAGTTGCACTCTGAATTCCATACTGAAGAGTAGTCAGATTTTGGAAGACTCTCTAATGAGTAGCATCGAACTAAGTAGGAACTGCTGGTGCTTTGGAAAATCTAAGCACTTTTTGTAATAGACTTGGAAAGACAACAGTATGAAATCTAAGCTAAAATTAACTCATGTTTTCAAATTTGTATGTGATGTTTACCGCTTACAAAATATTTCAACTCCATGAAAAATGATAGAAAAAAAAATCTCCTTTCCACTGTAAGTTGCTTTTTTTTTTTTTTTTTTAACATAGCTGGTCTTAATGCTCCTCATAAATAACTCTCCAATATACTTGACTACATAAGCTATTCTGCACTCTGCATGCAGGGGCTGATGGAGGAAAAAAAGGAAAAATCCTTTCCTTTGCATCTAAAAATATTTTTGAGATTTTCCTTTATCTTCTTGATGTATCTATGAGAACATCCATCACAGAATTCCCATGCAGCTACAAAACACTGTATAATGTTGCAGATTTGCAGCGGTACGTGACATCCACAGCACTGCTCTTAATTGTATCATTCCTGAAGTACGTCATGGCAATGACAGGTTTAGACGTCATGGTTTACTGTGGAAGGGAAAAGCCTTGTGTGTGTCAGAAGTCCATCTTTGTTCTATTCTCCCTTTATAATGCTGGGGAGGGGACAGGACCTGAAGAGGTGATATACCCAGTTTAACAAGAATGAAAGCAGGTATTATACAGTGAGAACTGACAGAGCCTGGAAAAAAAGACGGTATGCAGAATCACGAGTAGCTATCTGGGGTGCAGATACTCTCAAGTCAACTGTGTGGTGCATATGTTACATGCATCGTGTATACGTTGACGACATGTCAGTCATGTTCCTGCTCCTGGTCACAGTTTCCTCCCTGCACGCTGAATCCTTCGTGCTGTGTATAATCTAAACCTGCTTTTTCTGGCAGATTATTTCCAGATTACGTATGTAGCCACTTGTTGACAGCAATCAATATTTAAGGGATATAGTAAAGGACAAAAACATGAGCTGTTTTCTAGGCATGAGATAAAAGGAAGATCCATTATTACAAAGAGGAATATAAGAAATGTCTGCATACCTACTAGGTCAGTAGCAACAAAAGCAGTCGAAGAACTCAGCTGAAATATGAAGATAAGGATACAGCAAAGGTGCCAATGCTGACAGCTACACACATGAACACTGTAAAGGACAACAATCTCAAAAAACCCCCAACCCTCCAGTATGGGGTTTAATTCCCATCCATACAATCTCTACAAACCCCCTGACAGGGGCACATCAGCATTCTCACATATGCTATCAGATAATATTCAGATCATCAGCCATATGTTCTGTTCCCGCACAGTATCATTTACAACATAAAAATATAATTACATTCACAGAGAGAACCACAACTACCATACGTTTCCAAAAAATAAATGTATACCCTTAGTGAAATTCTTGTTGAAGTGAAACCACTGGCAAAACTCCCACCGATTTCGGCGCAGGCAGGATTTTAACCATGGATTTCAACAAAACACAAATAAGATATATTGTTCTAAGGAGAATAACTGCTCTGCATTTAATATAGTTGCAAAAAGTCAGAAGCAGTTCTGTGAAATGAAAAGGGTTTTTTTTTAATGTGCATTAAATACGTCTTAATCTACTGTACTTAATCTTAATCCAAGTACTGTCATGTCCCTCTAAGTAAAAAACAAAGCCAAAAACCAAAAACCATCAACAAAAAAAAAATCTAGAAAAAAGGAAACGTAAGTATACCCAAAATGTTTATTTTTTTTATAGTGAAAACTACTTAATATTCAAAGCTATACAGTGCAGGCATAATGAACGGCTTTTTAAATTTCTGCTTTCTGTTCAGACTCATGCTGCATTGCTGAAACACTGCATTCCAACCCCTGAAGATCTAATGCACTAATCTAATGCACTGTGGCTGACCTATTACGGGTGATTATAAATTACAGAAGTCCTTGTGTTGCTATAATTTTCTAGAGATTGCTTCTTAAAGCCAGAAGGTGAAAAAGAAAAAAAGTGTAAACTACCATTTCCTCTGTCTATGCTGGATTTAGCTCAGTCAGAAACACCGTTTCGGAGCGATAGACAGAGTACCCAATTTATTTACTCCCCATATGAAATTTACACCATAAGGAAGCAGACACAAATTAAGCTCTCTAATAAAAAATTAGAAGAGTGGCTGGATTCTGTGTTGCTTACTCTTGGAAGCTTTTGCAATTTTTGTACAATACCTATGCTGCAGTTCCACAGATTAAATGGGAAAAATTATTTCTTTCCTTTGAAAGGATGCCAAATTCATAAAGGATTGCGAGATGCCACTGTACCACAGCAATGTCATGCAAGTACCTAATTTAGAAAAGAAAAATATTTTGCAAATAATAAAACTACAAAGTTTTTACTTTCAAATTGTTACTACTTTATTTTTGTTGGGCGCGTTATTTGCAGGACTAGGGTGCTTGAAAATTAATAGCAATGCTCTTTTGTTTCATTTTATGCAGTTCTGGAGACCCGAGGAGCCTCAGGAATTAATTGTAGCCTTCTAATAAACACAATGATGTAATGACGTATTTAACATCACTGGTTTTTGTTTGATTCCAAATAAATTGCAGATTTTTTTTCTGCTGTGATACTAAAACAATTACCTTTTTGAAAAAGGATAATTAATCTACAATTTTTTCACATTAGATCATATATCTCTAAAGAGTGCCCACAGATTTGATGGTCTTCAGCTGCTGTGTATTTATTTTTCATTTTTTCTACTGATGTACCGCCCCATCAGTGCTGACATTTAAATGAGTGAGTATTCAACACAAATGTGATCATTTGTATAGCATCCAATGCGGCACCATACTGAGATGATTGCTTCTGGGAGCCATCCATGGGTTCTCGAATAGGGGGGAAAAGCCAGGCAAAATTTTATCAATTTACATTTTTCTGTGATTAATTTTTATGCAAATAAGGGCCCGACCGTGCTCCCATCTCACCTGAATCATGCGGATCATCAAAGACAAATTGAGCATCACTTATTTAAAAAATAGGCTTTAAACTACTCTACAGCTGTGTTGGAAAATGCTAAGAGCAGGGCATGAACTTTTCTAATGTAACAGGAATAGATAAGAAAATGCTTTTTTGCATTTTTGTCCACACTGTGATAAACATGAATCTTAACAAAATCCTAAAAATTGCCTTTGTTTTATATTCCTTTTGCCCTTGTAAACATTTGGCATGGGAAAGCTACATAAGGGGATTTTTCCAGTTTCAGAATACAAACAAGCGTACTTGCAAATAAAAAGGCATTGCTTAGTGATGAAAAATGTTGTACTGGTTAGCACACTTACAGTAAATATTTTATTTCCATTTTTAGATAGAATTCAAGAAAGCAGGAAGTAGTACACTATAGTGGAACAGGCCTTATATAAACAATCATATAACGTACATGACAAAAAGGCATTAACTCACCAGTAAATACATAAGTTCTGTTTATAAATGAGCAAATTTTGCTTTATTGTAGATATCTACACGTCTATATTTGCCAAACATGAATTTGGAAATTTAAGAGTTAGCCAAACAACAGGCTTTTAAAAGTAATTTTGATGAGCAAATTATATGGGGGAACATTTTATAATTACTGATATTGAAACTAAGTAGGAGAAACTAACCTTTTATCAACTTTAAAACAAAGTATTTCTCTTCCTGTTGGAAACCAACAAAACTGTTTAAAGCACTACAGTTGAAGGCAATATTATCAGCCATGAGTGTAATTTTTGTTACTGTAAAATAAGTATCGCTCAGAAATATGAACTCTTGGCCCTCTAATTTGCACATGAAATTCGTATACAGGTGTAAGAATGCCTTCTCACGAAAAACGTTCCCATCTCAAGAAGTTGAATTTTGAAAAGGCAGTTTCTCTTCAGAACCATGTTCTGAAAATTATAACACACAGTGTTCAGAGACTCATTTTACAAGTCTTTGCACAAATCACTATCCCTAGAACTAATCTCAGAGGAGTGAGATGTGTATGGGAGATAAGATGGTCTTTATCAGTTAGTATTTGAAAAAAGAGGCTCATGGACCAGATGCTCTTGTGACTTGAGAGCAAAATATGTCCCCTTATATATTACATACATGAAAGCTTTTTTTTTAATGGATTTGATTAACCCCCACTTTTAATGAGTTACCTTTCATTAAACTGTACAGCTGAACGAACAATATTTTATATGCAACAACGCTTGCACACATGCAGACGAGCAATTTTATGTTCAGACCCTCCCCTAAATACCGCAGCCCCATATCACTTACTGTGCAGCTGACTGGGGGAATTGTCACTGTTTTAAAGCTGGTGGGAGTTCTGGTACAGTTCTCAGAAAATCCAGACCTCCAGCCGCAGTTTTTTGAGGCCTGCAGACAAGAACACCACAACTGATACTCTTAAATACCTCAGATGTGAGCAGCATACGACCCATCGTTTTTCATGTTTGTATTAATTCCTCTATCTCCTGTAGTCAGGAGTTTTGAAAGAGACTATACTGTGGCAAGCTCTGATCAAATCCAATACGGTGACTAAATAAATGCTACAATCTGCTATTCAGAAAAGGACTTGTGAAAACTAAAGCATTGTGAATGAAGACAGTAAGATAGTAAATTGTTTAAAACAAAAGACTTTTTTCCCTTTAAAAAAGACTTTTTGCAGAAAAAAAATCAAGACGTTGAAAAAGACCAAGTTACTAAGACAAATACAGTGCTGTTATTATTTTCAAAATCTGTCTAAAATATTAAAAGCATCAGCTGAACAATATAGATTCCTATGAAGTGGAACAAAGCTTAAAATATTTACCATTCACTGTCTTTCAACAAACTTAACATCGTCTACGGGAAATATCTCCTGTGACTGCATTGATACAAATACAATAGTAGACCTATCCAGTCCACCTTCCCTGTATGACAGGTTTCTGTATGTTACTCTGTGCCACTGATGCCCATATAATTTCTTACAAACTATAGTCATGATATCCTATTGGAATAGTTCTGCTATTATAATAAAGTAATAAATGAAAAAGTACTATGTAGCAGCTTACAAAGAGGATTCTAAATCAACTGAAAATGTTAAAAGCAATATCCTGGTGTTTCATTCCAAACACTTATCACAATAATCTTATAGGATATAAGAGAGGCGTAAACAGATTATTTTACCAGCCACCGGCATACGTTCTAAGATGCAAAATATCTGTTGTTTAATACCATGTGATCACACTGCACACATTTTAAGGCAATGAGTAGAAGCATTAGGAAACACAATGAATACGTATGTCACCTCTAAAAGATCACTTGCTGGTACTTCACTTGCCATGGGAATGTAAAACAGCACTGTACCAAATGAAAACAGACATTTATGTAACATGAATGCCTATACTCCCAGTTACAACGTGAGAAACAAGAAGCAAAAATATCGTCAGTATATTCCAGCCTAGACAAATCCTTATGTATCCTTTAATTGAAACTAAGAGAGATGTATAGAAGCAGGCTCATATATATAAATATATATGGATTTTCCATACACGTAGATATGGATTACAAGGCCCCCATTTTGGCAAGCTACAACCTGGATGAAGAACCGTTAACAGACATGTTAAGGCATATTGTTGGCATCAACAGGGCTGTCAGCTGAGGGGATTTCTACTGGTTCAGCTGCAGTTTCAAGGCAATGCCAACAGCCACGGTAATGCAGACTTAGTCTGTCCCTCCCAGTAGTACACCGGCACCCCGTGGCTGCACAATGGGCCCGATGGGACAGCTGGGCTCCAAGCACAAGGACCAAGCTTTGAGAAATACAAGAATACTCTAATAGTGCATTAAAGCAGAGGCATGATCAAAAGTCATTAAAAAAAGATGAAGAAAAAGGAGATGATTAGAGCAATAATGTCACACGCCACGTCCCTCCCTCCCTAAGTCACAGGGCAAGTTGTTCCATTTTTGCTGCTGAGGTTCCAACTTCTGGCACTAGGCCCGCATGCATTAAAACAGCACAATACTCAGAGGGAAATGCCGCACGGAAGACAACACCAGCCTTTTCTTTCTGGGTATGAGCATAGTGATCCAGAAGTGGACGATCAAACTTGAATGTCCTTAAAACATCTTTTACTTGCAGTGGATGCAGGAACCAAAGTTTTGTGCTTGGAAAAAATACGGGTATTACACTAGTTGGAAAGGGTTTGGATCTATTATAAATGCGCTTGTTGGAGAAAAACAAGAATAATTTGGCAATGAGGTTATGAATATGCACTAAAATACATTTGCATGTATTTCGCTGAGGTAAAGATTGGGCTAATCTATTACTCTTCTGCTGCTTTTTTTTTTTTTTTCCTGAACTCCTGATGTTGTTGTTACCTGGAATCTTAAATGTTTACACCGGTGGAGTTATTCATATTCAGCAGACTTTGCATACACAGACATTAGTAGGGACTCTGACAAAATAATGAGGAGAAAATAATGAGGAATGGCTTTTGCTGCAAGAACAGTCTCGTCAGAGTACTTTTGTACAGTGCAACAGTCTGTATGACCGTAACTTAAATACTTAGCTATGTTTTCAAGTTTTCTTTTTACAGAGCACACAGTGGACCACCGTGCATTCCACAGCTGGGCTAGAGTTCCTTCAGTGCACTCAGTGGTTACCAGGTATTCATCAGTACTGCAAAATCCAACCCAGGTATTGAAAGTCCTAAGGATCCCAAGTATTATCCTCCCACCTAACAGGAGCCAAAGGGGACTCCAAGCATCTATTAGTGAAACAAAACTCGAAGATTCACTCTCCTGATATAGGAAATCTCAGCTGGTTTTGGTGTTATAAATGAGAAATCGCAATGATAAGAATGCTGGGCAAGGATTCAGACTCTGCATGGCAGCTTTATTTGTTTCCATGAGGGAGACACTTCTCAAATATGTTGTGAATGCTGATTCAGAAAGGAAAGTGTTTGCTAAGACTACCAGATCTGACGAGTAATAAAGGATCTGCATGCAAAATTAATTCATACAGACTCAGCAGACTCCTCCAGGACTCATCAGCTTTGTTACGTACCATCTAAGAAACCATATTTCATGGGTTATTTAAAGAAAAACTACTGCCCGTATTACTCCTCACATCTAGAACGTTCAACTAATCCTTCTCTGTTAGGTTGTAGCCTAGTGAAAACAGAAAGAAGTTCAAAGTTTGCTTTAGATAGTCTAGTTTTTTAAGTAATGACATGCACAAAGATTCTGCAGCAGTAGATATAAATTGGCATACTGCTGTTAGGATAATATGGTCGGGAATAACAGGGTGTAACTTGGGGTCACAAGCATAGGTAATTTCTGCCAAGACACCTGTGCAAGATGTAACGATCTAGGAGAGATCCAATGTCACCCTGGAGCTGCAGCCAGAAACCCATAGGATACCATAAGCGTATGTAGAACACCACCAGATTCCTATCTGCAGACATGGTTATTATTCCTGCAGTGTCAAGTTAAAATAGATACAAAGATCTATTCCTCTTAGCAAACATAGCTCCTTACTTAGCTTACACTCTGAATCTTTTGTGTAAGAATACCAGTGTAGACACTTCTAAATTCACTGGGCAGTACTGAAAAGAGCCTGGCTGTGTCTGCTTTGAGCTCTCCCTTAACGTATTTATAGACAGTGATAAGATCCCCCGAGCCTTCTCTTCTCCAGGATGAACAGTCCTAGCAGTCTGCCTTTCCTCATAAAAGTGGTACTTCAGTCCCTTAAACGTCTTAGTGATTGAACTGATCGAGTGTATACTCTTTGATTCTGTATTATAATTAAAATAAACTTAGAAGAATAAATGTAAAATAAAACAACTTTCTGTATTACGAAGACAAATTCTAATTTTAACGTGGACTCTTCTATGCAGATATCTGCATACATGCAGATATCTGTAGACAGTGCTAGATTCTAAGTTAAGAAAAACATTGTTTCTTGCTAGCCTTTGACAAATCACTTAATATAGCTGTGCTTCAGTTTTCCCACCTGTAAAAAGAAAGTACTATCTTGATTTGTAAAGTCCTTTACAATTGTCAGGTGAAAAGTTCTATTGAAAGCTAAGTATTACTGTCAAAATCTATCAGCAAGATCAAATTAATATTCATAATATGACAAATTCTCTTTGAAATGAGGGACACAATAGATGGTAATATATGGCAAAGAGCTCTGTGGCTATATTTAAAAATGGAGTGATACTCAGAAAAAACGTCAAGCATAGTAGAGATTTATCATTTTCTACATTTTTCCTTCTAACTATGTAATTACAAAATCATTTTGCCCAGAAAATACATACTATAAAACATAGGTATGATAAACTCTAAGGAATGACACATTAAAAAAAAAAAAAAAAAGAATATTTTAACTATTACAGAGCAAACTAAACACAATTTAGTTGTCAGGAACTGGACAGACCATTGCAGGATTATATATGGATTTCTTTTCCTATTGTTTCCCCCTTTTTTTTCTTTTTTTCTTTAAATCATCTCCCTGTATTCATCTTCTGCTTTCCTAGGTGTTAGATCCATTTTTCACTTAGTGATGTGTTGGCTCTGCCCTCTTTTTACCCTTCCTTTACCTAGTTTTCGCTAACTGAAATTAAATCACACCAGCGTTCATGATAAACTCCTGAACCCACAGTGGCCTAGCTTCTCAGCTTCAAGACCTAGAAAAGTTATTTTAAGAGTAAGATCCACAGAAACAAGTGTACTTATTACAGCCTCTAAACTAAACACATTTTTGAGTCCACACTCCAGCTCCAGCAATGCAAGTCTGCTTGTGCGTATTAGTCATTGTCACTGCTTTCTGTGCAAAGGACCCTGGTAATTATGGAAGCGGGAGGTGCCTGGTTGTTATAAAATCATTCATACACAAGTTGATACGTTCACATACTGTATTTCAGTAACCATATGCTGTTTCTTCAACCTTCAAAATATATGCTGATCAGATCTGGCATCAGAGCTGCATCTCCCCTGGAAATCCATATTCCCTTGATAAATTACCAAGAGGAGGAAATAACCAAATATTTGCAGTTAGTTATCAGACAGTAGAACACAGAACATCGTTACAATTTGTCCAATACAAAGCCTGTATCAAGTAGCGGGGCTTCTATTTGCACTGATTCAAGAGATGCTTAAGATCATAGTTACTTTAATGCATCTAAAAAGTTCTAAACTTCACATATGAAAGGCCAATTCAGCTTCAATTGTCTTGACAGACCACTACATTTATATGAAATTTTAAGTTTCCATAAACGAGTTGCCCAGTGTGCTACCTATAGCATCAACAACCTCGTTACAGTTACTGACTTGAACAAAGCATGAGATCTTCATTATAAGTTGTCAAAAAGTCCTGTTACTGAAAGAGAACATGATTTCAACTTAAAACTAAGAAGCCTAAAAATACTAAAATAGTCCATATCATTCATTTAAATGAGGCCTACAATCAAATGAAGAAATTTAAGTGCTTATTTAAGTAAGAACAGTTGAAAAAGTGTTAATTTGTACCCATTCAATGGAGAAAAAAAAAAAGTTCCGGCACTTCCTTGCACTTCCTCCAAGTTTCTCCAGTTCATAAAATGGTACAGGGTGGCTAGTTCTGTATAACACCCCATTTGCCTATATAACCCTTTAGACCAGCGGCCATTAGAGCAGATTTCTTCTACTTATGCAATCCGTTTTCATTCTCCTCAGAGACTTCTGCAGATTTGACAAAAGGGGTCAACTTTTAGGACCATAGCTACCACAAAGAATCATCAAAAACTATGTATGAGGTATGATGAGGAAGAGCAGCTTGAAATAAGTAATGCCAAACTTCAGTATAAATACATGAAAGATGCCCTGGCAATGAAATTGAATAAGTCTGTGTAGGAAAGTCCCACGAAACATTTGTGTGCTTCACAGTATAAAGCCATAGAAAAATAAAATGTAAGGAAAATACAAGCATTGAACTGGGAGGTAAAATGGATGAACAAATGACACTTTCCCTTTCAGAAGTGAGTGATCGCACATGTCAGCCAGCACTGTTCTTGGGATGATGCCAAGAGCTCTGTTTCTTCAACTTGTCTAGTGCAAGCTCTATTAAGACCACCAAAGCTATTAACAGAGCTGAATTAGAATAAAATTAGAATAAAAAGAAAAACCTTGTCATTGCCAAGATAATCTGGATTTTTTTTTTTTTTGAAATTTGGCTTTACCTTTTAACAGTCAAAGCAAGGAAAAATATGACACTGATTCAACAACCTTGAGCGTTCCACACAACGTTGAAAAACACTTTTTTCCAGAACACCCATGACAAATATCCCACTTGCTTAGCTCTATAGGAAAGGCAAGGAATCACAACCAGTTATTTGAAATCCTATTTGTCTAATTGTGAAGCCGTATTTATCTAACCAGTCTGCTACTAGTACTACAATTGAGAACACAGCAATAAATCAGTAAGATTAAAACTCCCATCAACTTGAGATAGGCCGTGGCTACTAGGTGCTTTTGAAAGCACTTAGCAAATGTCACCTGCTATTTTGAAAGAACATCCATCTTCTTCATTTTATTATTCTCACATAATTGAAATTATTTAACTCGATGTTTACATAATGCCATCTAGGGATCTAATGTACTTGTCTTTGCTGTTGTACATCAAAAAACTAGCTGAAGTCACCTCAAAATTCTAGATAAAAAACCTAGATCAGCCCCGAGGAAAAAAAAAAAAAAGGATAATATAATTATAATATATTTGTGACATATTTTAATCCAGAAAGCACATTTTAAAAATATTTTTTTTTCTTTTGCAAATCTAGTGGCATTGTGTCCATGCAAATAAGAACAGAAGGAGAAAGTACCCAAATAATGTTTCATGTTGGTAATAAGCGTGTAATATAGAAGTGTGATTTTCTCTTTGGTGTCCCATATTATTCTTACTGATGAGGATAAAGTCTTTAAAATTCTGATATTTAAAAGTAACTAAGCTACAAGCAATTACAGAATAATTTGCCTTTCCAGAAAGCTTGCTTCCATCTTTAGTAGTGGTAGTTTGTGTCCAGAAGCACGATGATTTAAATGCACTACCAAGCTATTTCTCATCCATTTTATCAATTTTGAATTACCATATATTCTTGACAGTAAAACAACACACTTTTTCCCTAATATTTTACATGAAAAATGAAAATGATACTGTAAGAGATGCAAAACAGCAGCAAGAGGTAAAACTCTTCTAAAAATCCAGTGTTTCCTGCTGTCACACCTAGAATTAGTTTTTTTCTTGAAGTTTTCTTCAAGATGACTTCTCTGAGTAGCATTCAGTGAAGAGTGTGTGGTGTGTGCTTAAAATCTGCAAATCCTCCCCCTGTTAGCAAGGCTTACTCTTACACAGAGCAACAAAATCACTTGAGCAGTAGTAAAAGCAGCATAATCACCAGTGATCTTCCACAAACACGGGCTGTCTTGTGTAACAATAAAAATATGTTATCCAGATTTAGACTTAGGGTTTTCTTCCCCAAAATCTACTTCCCTGGTACAAATTGGAGGAAAAAACAAACAAACAAACAAAAAACACAAGGATGTCAGGTGTCAGGATGTCAACACTTTGGTAGGTAAAAAGCCGTTTCATCTTGAAAAAGAAGAACGACGAACACCAGCAAACTCTTTTGTGGTTTAAAAACTCCTGTCTGCGCACATTACTCTTTCACAGAAAAAAAATAAAAAAAATCTCTGTTTTGCTCTGTACACAAGGCTGCAACTAATTACAAGAAGAGACAGATGCTGAGTAGCCTTAAGGCTTTCCCTGCCACCACAGTGAGACTGTGTGCTAGTCAACAAGCAGGTAGTGAGTGAACTCAAATGTTATCTGACAAGGCAGCAGATCCCATCACCTAGGGTTAGAACACAGACAAGCAACTTCGTGTTCAAAAGTAAAGACAGAAAAATTTCAAGCAGATTGTTTCTGACAGAAATCATATCACAGCCGCACTTTCTGACAAAGTCTACGCCAATGAAACTATACACTTTCTGTTTCCCATCTTCCCCTTTAAGAAACAGCCCGCATTTCAAAGGTACATTGAAGGTGACAGCTCAATGCACAATGCTTAGCAAGTTCTTATAACTCTCTTTGGAGTTATAAAGAAACCTCTACAACTTATCTATGGGGTAAGCAAAAGATTGTTCCACATGTTCCAATTATTCTTCGTTTCCTGAACACTTCGAAGATGTGAAGTGTCAGTGTCATGATAAGACACTGTGGCACGAAGAAACATCACACAGTTATGTGGAAGCTTTTGGGAAGCTGCATCACCCTAAAAAGGACAGTTCGCAAAGAGATGAGACGTTGCTGTAATTACCAATATTGTTTCCAGTGTAAAACAAACTTTGCTCAGAGATGTGCCAGCTGAATACTAGCAGAATATGGCTGTTAGCTTTTCAACAGCATTTTCACCCTTTCTTTACAGTACACAGGATCTCCAAGTTAAAGGAAATTACATACGTTCAAGTGTTGCAAATTTCTGCAAAGATTTGAATAGGTTTCTTGATTTCCACGCAGAAAAGACTGAATTGATCTGGATTGATTTGGCTGTTTCACTGTGAGTAAATGTCAAAACAAGACAGGAGAAATACAGCGTTCAATGGAGCACATCAGATTTTATGTACATAGGTTCTAGCAGTGCTGTGGATTTTGACCTGCAAACTGGGCATTTGCTCCCAATGGCCCGTGAAAACCCGTAGGGAAGTTTAGGGGCTTTGCTGACTAGAATTACAAATACCACTTTCTTTTGCAGAAGGCCAGTATTTTCCAACCTGAAAAAATTAAATGGAGAGCGTGAAGCATGCTTGCTTACCCTGCAGTATAATTAAAACACTGAAGGTGAATGAGGCATTCATTTCTAAATCTTCCTGTTAGCAGAACGGGATAAACACACTGATAATTACTGCACATGAAAGAGAAAGGATTGTAAACAGGATAAGCAAGTAAAAAACTATCAAATATTACAGACAGCACGTTTGCCCCATGTCAGAGTTATTTTGGACTTTCCTTTACTTTTCCATCCTCCCTTCAACGTTCTTTAGGAAAGACATAAGTGGTTTTGCATAACACTGTCAATTTGCAGCACTGATCTCTATCTTTACCATTACTAAAAGGACTATTGCAACACAGCTCACTTGAGATTATGCTAGAAAACTACTAGCAGGGAATATGGCAAATATATTTGAGTATCTGCTTGTTAGAATCTGTCAATTTTTATCAGTTAGTGCTGTGTGGTAGGGAATGACTTCTGTGTAGATATCGGCTCTACTCATAACTAATTTTTTTTGTGGCTTAGAATGTGGCACCTTCCATGCTGAAACAATGCTGTAATTATTTAAATAGTTTTTAACATAGTCTGATAGATATTTCTAGGAATTACTGCTATTCGACCTGCATTAACAGTAGAAGCCCAACAATTACGTAGCTCTAAAAGAAATGTGGTTTATTAGCCTTCATACCATGCAAAGAAATTAATTTTTGTTGGAATGTTTTCCTGTTCTAAGCTAAAATATTTAACAGAAAATCAAATTCTATGTCAGCAGTAATAATTTGTCCTCGGAAGTGGTTAGCACAACTCTGTTTACTACATTTAGGTTTACCATACTATAGATGCTTTAGTCAACTTCTTCAAAGTTAATCTCTGCTCACTGATACAGTAACAGTAGTGTCACACAGTTTGTGATCAATTTATAAGCACTTAGACTTTATGGGCAGTCATGCACATTATGTGTGTATTTGAGTGTCCTGCCTGAGGTTACAAAAGACCTACAAGCCCACTTCTCTTTAAAAGAAACCTGAAGAACCAAGAACAGAAAAAGCACGGTTTGCAACAGCACTATACTCTAAGTTATTTCCCCATTTCCTCTACTGGACAAACCCTTTGGATCTCCACCAGGGAAATCAACAAGAGGTCTGAAATACAGGGGGTGAGATGTCCTTAATGAGGGGGACTGAAGAACAGAAACCTAACAGGTTTGTATTAGGAGAAAATGACCAAGAAAAATTACATATAAGGAAATTAACCAAAATCTTGATGATTCCAGAACTCTGGTACCTCATACTAGGTAGATGGCTGAATTCATCCAGGCAGACCCTGAGCTTGAGAGCACTTAAGCTTTGGACCTTTCAAATTAAATGAATGGTTGGATGACTTACTCAAATAATAACAAGCTCTTTCTATAATCAAATGAGCTGCCTGGTCTCTGTGAAATCATTATATCATGAGCATCTGAACATGAGTTCTTGATTAATGTGACTAGCCAGGAAGCCAACATTCACAGAAGGATGAAAATTACAGCAGAAGTGAAAATTACAAAGAAATTACAAAAGAAAATTACTGTCATAGCCCGGTGACTCAGTTACTCTGAGGTTACTTCAGACAAAGTATGATGAAAAATCTGTTTCAAACATTAGCTCCTTTTCCACTTTTCCATTCTGATCCTTGGAATAAAAGTTAATAGTTTATCTCTCCTTAGACATAGGATGAGTTGTTTTGAGAAGCATTGGGTAGTTGCACACAGGCAAGTCAGATTTCCTGTGTATTTATTAGAGTGTTTCTACAAGGTCGGGAATATTTTGTAGAAGTTGACCAGAGACAATACATACTTAGCAGGAAAAACATCCAAGTGTCCTTTATCAAACACAGCAAGAATTTAAACAGCTTATTAATGATAGCTCTGCTTTTTAAGAAAAGCGGGAGGAAAAAAGTATTTCCATCTGATCTTTCCTCACTTTGACGTCAAACAGACATGTTCAGATCAGAGCTTCCAGGAGGACTGGATCTTGTCTGGTAGCAGTCTGTCGGTACTGGAGCTCACCTGAATCCAGAGTGCTATCTATCTGAAGAAAATAGCAGTGTTGTAGGGACAACTCAGTCTGGCAAGTTTCCTGTTTGCCAAGTACAATCCTTATCAACTTAGAACTTTTTTTAAAAAAGAAAGGAACACAATAGGTTACTAGGGGCAACATACTAGGACTGATTTATCAGATCCATCGACTTTGTCCTTTATGCCAAATTTGATTCTCTGAACTACAAAATCAGAATCAAGATAGCCATGACGGATTGCCAAGAAGAGTCCTCTCTGCACACAGCCTCCTTTCCTGTTCTCATTTGCAACGGGCAAAAATTAAGCCTGCAAATAATTTTGTTTTTAAATTGTATTTTAAAAATCTATTTTAAATGTACAAATCTACTGGGAAGGATGAATATTTATCCTATTGGGAATTTAAAGGAAAAACACAGAGGTGGAGGCCTATACTTTAAAACGCATCTGGCTGTCTCACTGACAAACAAAGCAAAGAGTTCTAACAAATAACTTAATGGCTCTATAACTTGCTTTTGCTAATGAAAGAACAAGTAGGGTAGAATTGGAAGGAATTTCCCATTTACAGGATGAACATAGATGCAAGTCCAGATACTTAACTGATTTTAAAATACTTGAAAAATTGTACCTACTACCACCACTGTATCTGCTTCATGCCTGCACAAAACCCACCAACTCTAAAGGCTTTTTTTTGACAGTAACATTCCTCCACCTTCTTGATCTTTTCTCTATTTTGTTCACCCAAAGGGGCTGAAAGGCATAAGAGAAACTTTCAAGAATCTGTTTATAGTAAGTTCTGTAGATTTTCCAAAAGTAGCCTTATATTTTGTTTACTTCATTATTTGATGAAACAATGTTTACTTCAAAATTCATAAGAAAGCACTGTAAGAAATGGCAGATACCATCTCTTAATAAAGTGTAATTACTTTAGGAAAACAACTAAAGAACCAACCTGCAAACAGGCAGAAAAAATCCATGGTATAGATTTTTGGAGCATGACCTAAATATTTCTGGAGGACTCCCTAGAAATTGTCATTATTGCATATCATCACGGTAGTAGGAGGGCATTGCTGTAGCTATCTCATGACTCCAAGTGAAGAGGATGTTGCACATCAAGGAGCATTCTACTCAGAAGTTAAAATGCCTCTGGCACTTTCAGAAGAAACCCATCATACTTTTAAAATTAGAAATACTAAATTTAAGAATTTGAGTGCCTAAACAACTGATTGGGGACTTCTTAGGAAACAGATGCTGTAGTAAGTGAATTAAGGGTATGCAGTCATCTTAATTCTGTCTGGACTGCCTATGGGGCCTTAAGTTTTGCTGTGACAAGCTATAGTACAACAGAAGCAGGTCAGCACAGGTATTCATGAAAGTAAAATAAAATTTAAGAATGTACTCTATGGGCTGAAGCGCCTAACTGTGCATTAAGATCTTATTTAAGGATGGCACATGCCTCCTCATAAATGACTGACTCAGGGCAGATAAAAATATACATGAACTGTCTCTTAAACTGGTGATAAGGCCTTGCTACAAAGAATTCAATGGCCAATTTCATGTGTAGTTTACAGAGAAAAATCGGTTCCCTTTTATTTGTGGGCAAAAAAAAGGTACATGGGCCAGAAGAGTCTTTTGTTCTTAATACAGATAATTCCACTATGCACTTGTATATCATACTAGTTATGTATTCATTTCAGTGTATCTAATGAAAAAGTATTTTTTTCTTTGCTGTTTCTCTGTAGCTTGTTGCTCGTCAGTCTATACAATTAAGGGTTTATTTTTGTGCATCAGGTGTTTACAAGGCTAGGAACTTTGCTTTGGTACACCTTTTTATTCTTATTATTTTTTCCTTTTTTTTTTTTTTTTTTACAAGTGCTATGCATACTTATGGTCCTTAAAAAATAAACACTAGTATGCTTCATTTAACATATCTAAAAATATTTTTCACCCAGGAACAGCAGTCAAACTTTGTAGCTGGCCACAAGGTCAACAAAGTATAACACACAAAGACCATGAGGATTGTCTCTATCTCACTGTCCACTGCCACGGTCTTTGGTCCAACTTAAAGCTCCACGACATCTGGAACTGGGAATTAATATTGTAGTAGTTAATAATCAGCATTGGGTACAACGCTTATGTATATCTCAACAAAGCAGTAGTCATTTTGTCCAAAAAAGGACCTCCTTTGTTTAAGAGGAAACACATACAAGTAAACATTTTGAAATACTTTTTTAGTCCTCAGTTTGGTAAATTAAATTAAAATACATATTTGTCTACAAAAGGAAAAAATTGCATAAAAGTTAGTGTATGTTGTGTAGAAAGACAACTGTCCCTACTGACACAGAACATGTCAAAAAGCAGTATAACTATAACACGCTTTCCACACTTTCCTTAACTTCCTTACCACTACATGTTGCTATTTCAAGTGTTCTCCTTCAGGGCACTGTCTACTGGCAGAGGCTGGCTGTTCTTTTTATTATATAAGATTCCCTGTACGGCCTCTCCCGAAGAAAGTTCGATCAGCATTGACAGTTGCCCTGCTGATCTCAGAAATGCAAGGAGAAAGAACTGGGGGGCATACAGCTAACAAACACACAGCCATTTCCATAAACAATGGCTACAAGTGCTGCTTCTTTAAAAACACATGAGCAGTTCAATATTTGCAGAATATAGTTTTTGTATGAGAAAAGAAAATGTGCTTGTTAATTTTCAGTTTTGCAACTCGACTGCTTTGGTTAGAAACTTGCCAGATTTCAGATTTACCTTGTGACTGGTGACTTCTGACTTTTTTTTAGTGCTTGTCCCTGAACAGCTCTATCTAAACTGCATTTTCTCCAGGAAAAATAAAAAAAAAAATAAAAATCCTGTCATCAGTATTTAGTCAGGTATTTACAATTGTGCAGATCCCCTTACTTGTTCATGAGAATCTCCAAGATAAAAATCCAATAACATAAAACTAAGTTAATGAATAGCGTTCCATAAAGACATGTCCACGACACAGGATATCTTCCAGTCACCCAGAGACATACTTAGGACCCAGATTTACTCCAGAAGGGTGGACAGAACAGAAAATGTTATTCTTTTTTAAAAGAGGTCAGTGAGAAAAAATCACCAAGAGGCTCTAAGCAACTTCAGAACAGGACATGGATTCTCCGTTAGGATCCATTCAATAGGAAATCGCAGTAAACATTTACTTCAGATCTCATGAAGTAGATTGGATGTGCTCTACCCCATACTTTTCAGATCTCATGAAGTAGATCAGATGTGCTCTACCCCATACTTAAGTTTGTTTGTTTTTTTTTTTCCAACTGGTTTCAAACGGAATTGCAAAGAACTGCAATCTTATTCTTAAAGAAGGCAAAAGCATACGTATCTTCAGCCTCAGTGAGCAACAGCATGAACATGTAGAAAACAGAAGTGGAATATACAATTATTATTATTTTTTTAACCAGGTTAGTCAAAACACTAAACACATATAGCAATACAAAGGAGGCACATCTAAGTCTTACTCCTGTAAAATGTCCTGCAGGTCTACTGCTGTTTAACCATGGATCTAACTTCTACTTTGTCCTAGAGAATTCTGAACAAGTCAGTCACATTACAGACCCAATGTCTATTTTTTTTTTTTTTTTTTAGGATCACATTTATGAGCCTGCAAAAATAAATGGAGTAAACCATGCTGTATACCTGCCTTGACTATACACAAAAGCTTATTAGTACCCAGGAACAACTTGGGGATACTCTCTTTTGTCTCTGTCCCACATACTGAGATTATCTTGTTCACTGTTGTTTATACATTGCATGACTACCAATATCTTACCCACTGTACAATGGGTAAATACGTTTGCTTGAGATATATGTTGGTTCAATTTTTCACAACTTAACAGGAAAAAAAGTAATGGATTAAAAGCCATTTTCCACTAACCTCCAAGAAGAGCAGTTCATGGCTCTTGGGTATTTTCATAATGAATTAAGTCTTGTTTTTGTTGTTAAACACAATTTTTAGCCACATTAAAAATTGTTTCTTGGTAATAACAGGTTTTCAACCGCGTGCTTCATTTTTTCTTTTCTTTCTCTCATCAACTGCTATTTTTTTCCCTCTTTTTGTCTCCAGCTGCTCATGTTATTACTTGCTTAATTTTTCCTTTTCTCTTTCCATCTTCCCTCCCTCCAGGTGTTTCAATACTAGTTTTCAACTGTTCTATTTTGTGGTAGATTTCTCAAGCAGGATTTGTTTCCATCACGTTGTTAGCTTTTGCCTATTTATTATTGTTATTCTACACTAAACTAATCTTATCAGATCATTGTCATTCCTCAGTGATTTTTTTTTTGCATAAATATACATGAGATTAATGTGTGGCTGCATCCAGCTTCATTTTACAGTATAATTTCAGCTTTCCATTTATTGGTTAAAATCTCAAGAAAATATACTATCAGCTCAAAATCTATATATTACTGGAATTTACATAGAAGAATTATGACATTAACTTTCTCATTTTGAGTCTGCTTGTGAGCTTTAGAATTGGTAGCAAATAATTTTTCTGCCTCTGCGACTGTCTGTTGCAGGTGATCTGAAGATTAGAGACTAAATTCATGTTAAGTAAACATCGCAAGCAGAATGTATAGCAAACTGCACAAGGTATAGGACAAATAAAGCTGCCTTCTCTAAGAGCTGTTTCACCCTGTAGCACTAGTAAAATCCATACAGGAGGCAATTTTTCAGCTTCAGACTAAGCCTACTTTTATAAACTTCCTGGAGTTCTATCCTTTGGTTAATAACAAAGTTGCCTCAGATGTCTTGATAACAAACTGTTTATATTTTCCAATATGCTTTCATTGCATTTTGCCAAATTCTTGTGATGATAAACTCCTTAAACAGCCATTGGGAGTTACCAAATTTCTGTGATTGAAGTATTGTGACATCACAGGTACCGATCTCAGAGCCTGGTTTGACTGTTTGTACAGGCACAAACTTTCATAACTGGGGATCTACACAAGGATAGGATGTAAAACAAACCTGCTCAAAGGAGAAGTACTAAATACGGATCCTTATATTGGTTTTACACTTAATGTAACTGCATAGCATTTTCTTACATATATGTAAATAAATATTATGAAACCATGTATTCATATAGATATCTTACGCCTTCAAATATGTATGTGTGTTTCTCTATAGACAGATTTCTTGTACATTTCAAATGTCAATGCCATGTGGAATAATCTGCTGATAACTAGCCCCCCCCTCCCCCCTTCAATTTGGTTTTAGTTAATATTTCATGCTTGTTTTGAGTACTTTAAAAAACAAGTTATTCTCCAGGAGACCTGCATATATTCTCAATCATTTCCCTTTGTACAGCAAACCCTCAAAAAAATGCATCTACAATCATCTTTGTAGACAAAAAAGGTTTTTGAAACTATGAGAATAGGAATTAGTCGAAAATGGAACCAAGAAACTGACACAACACCAATTTCTGAGACACATTTATACCTTCATAATGTCCACATACCACAATCGACACCAAGACACTCCTAATTCTATTTCATTGTTTCTGGACCAAATGCTATGATCATAACATCAGACAACAGTTTTTTGCACTGAGTTGCTTTTATACTTATTGATAGAAATAGGGAGTATATGGATAAATACATAGTTTTCAGATGTTTAAAGTTCAAAGAAACAGTCAAAAGCCCTAATTTAGTAATTCCACTACTGTATGATTATTTTTTTTTTTAGATAAATTTTATTTAGGAAGAATTGAAGTTGGTGAAATTTCAGCAATGTGAAAAATAACTGAAATTTCAGGTTCCTCTACATTTGTTGTTTTCCTTTACGTGCCTAAGAAAGCTACCAAGCTTTCAGCACCATAAACATCTATCACCATAAGCCTGATAATTTCTCTGTAAGGATTCTCACTTCCCCCCCCCCCCCCCCAATGGAGATTACATTGTAACTGAAATATGAGTCTTCAAAAAAAGGTAGTTCTGAAGCCTTTGGACTAGCAACTCAAAAAAAATAATAAATGACTATCTTTAGTTACACTGCCTTAATTTGATTAAGGACACTATAGAAGCCTACTGAGTCAGACTACCTGAATTTTTAGAAGTAGATTAAGTTCTATAATGCCTACGCACCCATTTTACCCATCATTTTTTAATGAGGCAGGATTCACACAGAAACATGTAACAACAGAAACAGTAGGTCAGACCAGTTGCATAAAAATCCCACCTTTAAGAAGAGGAAATCCCTCACAGCTTGCCACGTGGGCTTCCTGCTTCAGGCAGCATGGTGATGGGAAACGAACAGTTCAAGCGTGCCATTATCCTAGATAGCACTTGGATCAAAATATGGTTGTTTTCACTATATGTAATGCTCAGTCTTTCCTCCACTAGAAACATTTATAGGACATGGGGTATCCTTTACCAAAAAGGGAACATGTAATGACAATGTATTCATGAAACTTCAATAGCTCAATTATTTTCATCCCAGTAGTTTTATGAGAGGAAAAAGTATGAAACTCCATGAAATGATATAACTCCTAGGAATTATTACAATGCTGGTGCATTACTACTAATTCTACCCTATTAGATGATACTATATCTTTTCATAATGAAGATTAAATGCAGCAGAAACTATATAATGGCAGAACTCCTGTAGATCAAATTGAGTCTACCATAAGAAAAATGATCACTGATCCCAAGACGTTATGGAATAGTAAACTTAAGAAATTGTGCCGCTTTTCAAGTTTATGTGACTATGATTATTTAATTTTCCTTTGTGCGTGCTCAAGTATAGCTGTTATGTGACTACACATGAGAGAACCTGAAATTAATTTGTCTGTATAAGATCAGTGACTGTACAAATTCTTATGAAAACTAACATGCCATGACAATAGTAATTTTGATAAAATTACAGCAAGAACTGCAATTCTCTGCCATCTGGCTGTCTCATCATAACTACTTTGATGTGCTTTTTATTACTTATTTACTTACTTCAACTACTTTATCAGTTGTTTCAGAGCTTAGAAATGTTAACTGCAGAACAATATTAAAGAAACAGTATCTCCGAAGCTTAGCATTAATTCCTCACAAAAGTTTAAAATTTGCAATCATTTTCAAATTGAAGTCGTAAAAATAATATAGCTACTCTATAGAGAGCAGACAATTTTCTATTTTAAAATGCAAATATATATAAAATTGCAGGGTATTCTGGTTAGTTTCTTGAAAAGTCTGAATGAACTGCCATTCCCCTTTCATCTTCCTGCACAAAAGCTTTCAATCAATTGTTCAGAATTAAGTTACATATTTACTTAATAAAAGTACAAAATTAGTAGACTAACAGAGGTATATCTAAGCATTTTTCTCTAAATAAGAAACCCATATACTTGAGGTCAGGCTATCAGCACTGTGCATTTCTAATTCAATCATAATTATTCTAAGGCAAATAATGTATTTGGTGATTTCTTATGAATGCTAACTACCCACCATAATTTATGAATGATAGAGAAGGTCAAATACTGCCTGTATCTCACCACTGCAAAGTCATTTACCTGATAAAGGTCTTGACCCCAAAAGATAAAACTTTCTTTTGTAATTTTATACTCTCAAGTTTCAGATTCATATTCCCAAGATAGAAAATAGCAGGTCCGATGCTCAAATTATTGCTTCTGTTTCCCAGGAGATACTGGTATTTTCAACGTTCATTACAAAATTATTGGTTCATAATATGTAATCCAGTTCAAGATGTGCACATTAAGTATCATGTACTAACAAGAATTTAGAAAGGATAAATTTCTGAAACCTAAGGCTAAAATAAAATCATAGATGGTAAGCACACTACCACCATCTACCAACAGTCTAGCTCTGGTGGTTTTTCGATTGTACTTTTTAATACTTGAGAATTGCTTAGATACCACCTGAGGAGATTATGTTTAGTGTAAAGGATAGATTTGGCTGGATAAATAGATTTAGTGCCATTCTAGTGTAGACTTGCATCATGAGCCATACAACCAGGCCCAGCACTATTGCCATTCTTGTTGCTTCTAACAGTTCAGCAGGAAGTTTGAGGGGCAAAATCCTGGTCCCGCAGAAGTCAAAGGTGAGCTAATCTGCATTGAACTTGCTCTGGTTAGGATTTCACCCATGACTCCATAAAGCCCAATTCTACTTTGAAATGCTGGTCAGAATTTCACCTGCTGTAATCTGCTAGTTCATTGAAGCACTTGTGTTTGGAGAAACACTAAGAATTTATACCATGTTGGAACCTGATTCTATACCTCCAGGTCATGGCTAAGGCCAGCAGTGGAAACTCCACTAATGATGCTATATTAGCATTGTGAAGTGGGAAGCCTACAACGCTGTCAAATTCACCTTCCATGAGCTCTAAATTCTCAGAGAATTAAATTAAAAAAAAAAAAAAAAGACAGTGCTGCCATCAGAAACTTCTTGCAGATGGCATAAAATAGCTTAACTATAATTCACTGAGAGCTAATTTCAGTCATTGCTAATACATGCTGGGTAGAAAATTAGTGTCAAACAACAAAATGGCATGATTTTTTAAAAGCATTTGGATTCAAGTTTCAAATACTCTCAATTAACCAGTATTCAAGTTTCCAGATTCAAATCTCATCTACAGAATTACAAATTGCCTGCTATTCTTCTAGTTTTAAGAAAAAAATACTGGATATCATACTTTGTTAGGTTGCAATAATTAAAGAAATGAAACCTATGACTATATAATACAACTATATATTTATGTAATGACTGTACAGGTATAGCATTTTGCTAAACATTTGCCTAAGACTTCCATCTTTTTACCTCTGCAGCGTGGAATGTTTTGTTACGCTAACAGAAGTTTTCCTTTTGCTAGGTATTAAACTCCTCAATAGCTTTATTATCAGTGTCCTCAAATTACTAGAGGCAAAGCTTCAAAGCAGGCTTACCATAAAAATACTTCTAAAAAGCACCAGACTTGCTGCATTTCTGACACCATATATGAAGATTTAAGCAACATTCACGGATGAGATTTTCAGTTTTGCTTTCAATTTCATAGATTAATGCTGACATGAAACAGGCAATAATGGACAGTTACTCCAAATCTAAGGTGTTTAACTACAGTTTGTATCTATACAGAGTTAAGACTGCTGTACTATTATTTGTACAGGGTTTCTAATATGAAGATTTTTTTAAAATAAGTTGTTCAAAGAAACAACAGATTTAATGTTTAAAATTTGTAGGCATTTGTCAAGCAAGGAGATCCCATAAAACTGGATACAGGTACTTAATACGTTTAGAAAATTCTATTCTGTTATTTTAAAAATTAAAGCACTTTCTTATTTGTTTTACACCTACACAAATTGCAAAGCTTGACCTGTGTTTAAATACACCATCCAGACCATATAAAACATGTACAGAAAAATACTAAATGAAGATATCAATTAAAGGAACTAATAACAGTGTCATCTGTAACTTTCAAAGACTCTTTGAAAATGAGCTCTCTTACATTCATATTTAATCGCAGTATTGTTATACTGTATTCAAACACTGAGAGCATTTGCAATGCCATAGTTGAAGTGAAATATCAATGGGGCTTTTTATTTTCCTCCAGGCAAACTGTGGAAGGATAAACACTCATTAGTTACAAAGTCAAAAGTGTCCTGTTTCTAAAAAAAAAAATAAATTATTTGCAGAGTGGGTTTTGTTATGAAAATAATAATTACAGGACGAAAACCTCCAAACAATTATGCTGAGACAAAACTATGACTTTGGAGATAATGGGTATAGCCAGCAGGGATTAAAGTGTGCAGGATTTCCTGGTCATTTACTCATTGGAAGATTTGAAAATCGGTTTATTCAGGGGAGAAAAATAAGCTATTGCCATCAGTCCTTGATCATAAAACACACATGACTTTAAACTCAGTGCAATACTGAAAGGAGGTAAATGTGCATCTAATCAGCTTTGCCCTTAGTAGCAGGTATCACTTTGGCAATTAGGAGCACACTGTGGACAGCAAAAATAACGGGAATACAATATTCTGTGGGAAAACAAAAATAAACACCACAAAGACAACAAAAAACAACAACAACAACTCCACTTTGCAAAATACACAGAAAGACTATAACCACAGGTGTCTATTTTTGCTGACCTAAAACAATTCCCTAAAACAGCGGCTGCAACGCAGCCAGAACACAAAGGGCATGTTTTCTTTTTTAACTCATGCATTCTTCTGGAATTCTGAGGTCTGAGTAAACTGCACTATGCCCAGTAACCCTTCAGATGCAAAGAAAAGCTCCCACTGAAAATCCACAGAAAGAATACATTAAATGATTACCTCTTACCACTGATATTCCAGATAAGAATCATTTCTCTTTACACGTCTGTATCAGGAATTTTATTTGCAGTGTTTCCACTTGAGAGAAACCTGACAAAATGAAGCACCCTTACTGAACAGGATAGTAATTTTCATAAAATGCACGGTCAAACTGGTAAAGACAAAATCATCTAAATTCTCCAATTTTTACTTCAATTTGAAATAAAATAATGTGAAATACAGTCATTGTGGGTTTCATAAAATAAGAAACATTTTACAGGTACTAAGACCAATAAGTAATGTATATGAATATTTCTTTTTCCTGGCAATTTTGAACTGCTTGTCTTTCATAGGACTTCTTATGGCTATTTACATTTTCACTCAGTGAAAATCAATTACCTTCCTGCAATAAGCCTCATTTGCTACCTTTGAGTATAATAGAAACACCATTAGGATGATGACATTACCCAAAAGAAGGGCACCACACAGTTGGTAGACATAAATTAAGGACCCTTTCACATATGCATTAGAAATACTGCTGTGACTGAAATATGCATAAAATCTGTATCTATTAGAGCTATTAGTGTGTGCTGGTGATGATTTTGAAGGAGGAGGGGGAGATTGTGATCTACTACTTTGACAAAATTATGTATTTCCTTTTTTTCTCAGTATGTGCCACTGATGCAATAAGCACAGGCCCCCAGCTGAGCTGCATTTGGAAATGCCACTGAGCATGGTATATGCGCTTCACTTCCCTTTGCTGAAGCAAGACACTGTCAGGAATAGAGTGCATGTGTGCCGCCAAGCCCGCTCCTCCTTCATCACCCTGACCTCCACCGTTCTGCGGATGTATGCCTGGGTGAAGATACCACTCATGTGGAAAACAGCTCCTGCAGATCAATTCATAGGATTTAGGGACATTTAACTTCCATCAAGACCGCATCATCTTATTGATATTTGAAGACTAACTTATTACTGAACATTAATGGGACTAACATAAAGGGCTGCGTGTTTGCTAGGGGTGGGGGAACTAATTTAGAGATTCCTCCCCTGGAGCCTTTTAAGCAGAGGAAACTACTTCTGAATGCAGTTATTTTTACCTGGGTTCTTATGAGCTTAAGTAAAACAAAATTATAACACAGTGTGATGATTTAGTATGCATTAAAAGTGTAAAAATACGCTCCCTCCTTCCTACTTTCATATTCATTTGACATATGAAAGAACAGATTATGAAAAAGGGAAATATTGAGACATTCTTCTCTATAAAGATTATTAATGGCACCTGTCTTGTTTTAGTTAACAGAAAAGCCCTAAATACCTTCTCTTGTGGACATATTTAAACTATTTGAGTTCTATCAATACTTATGAAAAAGGCAGCTTTTGTGCTTGTTCTTACAAACCGAAAATTAGGATAATCTCAGTCCTACAGCAGACATTCTACTGACAGTGCTATGAATATTGAGTTCAACTCAAACACTCAACAAAAATGTACGAAAACTTGCTTAATTGACAGAAATATTTAATATGCAGAAGGGTGATCCAAGACTACTGATGTTCTCTAACAAAAAGCCTAACAAAAGTTGTAACCTGGGGCTCCTCTGACTTATCCTGGTATAAGTTAGTGAAGTGGAGAGGTGCATGGCCAAAGACAAATGAAGGAGAGAAGAACCAGATATGGGAATTATTTTCTACTGTTAGAATTTCCCTATAATTTGAGTATCCTTCTACATCACAGTTCTGTAAAAGTCTGAGACAGTATTCCTACACAGTGCTTGATAGTGAGCAAACAGGCATAATCAAGCAAAGCAAATGTGTGCATCTGAAGTCCCACTAAAATCAAACATTAATGCCATTCAATTAACCAGATGCATAAAGGTTTTACTAGACTTGAAAAGTGCTGAGAATTTTGCAAAATAAAGCCCATGAACAGCAGAAGGATTTTCATGTGTTAATTTGTTTGTAGTAAAAAGAAGTTTTCTGGGAAATCAGCCTATTCATAGAATTAAGATGCCATTAAATCCTGAATTATCCTTGTAATCTCAATATTCAAAGCCACAGAAGAACAAAATGAACATAGTAATACTTGATGGGTAATTTTCCTTCTAATTTATTTCATTTTTCTGTTTTGAATTAAAATAATTTGTGTGCATTGGCTAAATGTTATTTCTATCTAAGCTTGAAAGTATAATAAGGTGTAAGTGAGCTCTTAAAGAAAATGCATTAGGGAACTAACCTCTTCTATACTTTTTCCCTAGAAAAAATCATGTATGCAGCTTAAGTGTAAAAAAACAAACTTTGCAGTGCACACATTATATATCTTATATTAGAAATTATGATTGGTGGAGGAATGCTCATCTCGAGGCATTTGTATTGCTACAATTTACAATAGGAAATATGCAGAGCGGATGTGGCTTCAGATTAATCATGTAGACACTATACATTTCATAAGGATAAAGGTCATAACAGCTGAGCAACCATTTCCATCGACATTTTAAATAAGATTATATGATACACTGAATTTTCATTTGAACTAACAGGACAGAATTTGTGCAAAGTATTGCAGCATTCCAAGAATTTCTCTGTCTGAATGAAGAAAACAGTGCAAAATATAGCAACCTTTTAAATATTAAACATAAAAGTACAATTAAGTATTAGATTTTTTGCACTGTTTCAGAAGTAATTTTAAAAAATAACTTTTAAGTATACATACAAGTGCTGCATCTGTTCACATCCTAGATTTTGGGATTTTTTGAACATACCTCAAACTTTTGTTTGAACATATATACAGTGTTCTTTAAAAATTAGACATAAGCAAAATGTAAAAGAAATGTCTTCAGAATGAAATTTAAGGAAGTAATTATCATAAATCAGAATTACAACAAGTTCCACCATTTATTGAGAACATATATACGTATTTAGGTACAAAACTAGAGAGCTAGGTTTCTATGCAATGAACAACAGTATACCTCTATCATCTGATAGATCATGATTCTTCAGCTTGGAAAGAGAAGACATGGAATATAATAGAAATCTATTAGATAAGCATGGAGAAGTGAACTGGACTGTTTACCATCTATTTCAAAGGTCATCAGATGGAGCAAGGAGTTACAGGTTTCAGAACAAAGAAAGGAACGTTTCTTAACAAACCTAACTTTATATAATCTCACAGATACTAAAGGATTACACTTTTTGAACAAATTCAGAGCAAAACTTGGACTTGTAAAGATCCATTCTGCCTTCATTGTGTTGATAAATCCTTATGATGATTGATTTCAACGGTATGAAGCAGATTGAAAGATACGTGTTCTAGCACATGCTACTGTAATATTATTTAGAATGATTTCTACTATTAGTGCTTGTGCATCCATTATGTATACCACAAGCTTGTTTGTGTGGTTTATTAATTTACTTTTAATGGATTGCAATAATAATTCTCACCATGAAAAAAATATACTTCAGAAAAAAAAACCCACAACCAAATGACAAATACATCGTCTTCAGCTTCCTCAAAATATATGCAGGCACAGCAGTTCAAGAGACTGTTTTGGTGTAGTTATCTCACATTATGGGCACTAATAGGATGATGGTACTTGTTCCTGGGTCACTGAACAAACTAAAGCTGCCTAAAGTTACTCAAGCTTCAAGTGAAACTTTTTTTTTTAAATAAAGGAAAACATACAAAATTGCTTAGTTTTGACTAGTTCCACATTGTTTCATCTTTGCATGCTCCCTGCGTTCTGCTTCAGCATAGCTGTGGTAGTAATGTTCTTGCCTTTAGGCCAGGAGGTCAGGGGTTGAAGGACAACATAAAAACTTAGGCTGTAATTCAGTGATGACACAGAGGCACAGTGCTTGTAGGGGAAGAGCATCCATACTGTCAAAGGTGTCGTCTTTGGATGAAACACTGAACAGAGGTCCCTACTGGCAAAGTCAAATGAAAAAGGAATGAAAGCTTCATTGTGAAAAAACACATTTTAAAAAATGACTTCTGTAGAGTTCAGAAAGAAAGCTAAAGTATTGATGGAGTTTTATATAGCTAATAAAAATTGATTTTACATCCATCTTTTGGATTCATGGCAAAAAAAATCTATTATCAGTTTCACATGTCACTAATAATTCGTACAAGACTACCTTAGAATATAAAATTTCTCTTACTAAAAGTCACATGCCCTTGTTTTAAGAAAGGTTTTAGGAAACTCAGGGTTTACAGCTGAGAAAAAAAGTATTTAACTTTTCCTTTTTGGAACCAGATTAAAAGGGACTCACTTGTTACATTTTAGAATTTTAATTTACTGTCTTCATGTTGTCACTGGTTTATTAATGAACAAGTGTTTTAGTTTGTAAGAAAACTATTTTACAAAGTAGTGAGAGGTTATATCTAAAAATGAAGGAATACAATGAGCAATAAATTACAGACAAAACTCTCTAAACCGTTATCTGAATGCCACTGATTAGCGTTATTTTGAAGTCTGTAAGTAGAAAACACCAGTAATCATTCTTGCTGACATATATTTGGAGAGATGTACAGTAGCCAGAAGAACAAACAGCACATGACGATGGGTAAGAGGAAACCTTCAATATGTAGAGGTAGAAGATGAGTCAACATGAAGTCCAGAACAAAAAAGAATCTGGATCAACAGAAGCAGTGAGACATACACCACTTCAAAGGATGTTTTCTATAATTTGAATCTCCATTTTCAATATTTTCCTGAAAATTTTAGTCTTCTTTAAGTGCCATCATAATATTTTGAAAATGCCCCACTGTCTGCCTTTAGTAAGACTTTTCAGTTTATTTTGCCCCACAAGTGAAAATTTCTTCCAAGTCATAATTACGAGATATGTCCTCTAAAACATACACATCCCCATACAACCCAGAAAAGCAAGGTTTTTAAATCAGAACAATAAATCCGGTTTAGAAGAAAATTTAAGTTTATAAAAACTCTGCCTGCTTATGAAGATGTATGAGTCTACAGATGCACATTTTGTAGAGACTTGCAAAATGTGGTCCCTATGCTACTGTCTCCATCACAACACCATAAAGGGAATGAGAAGCTCATGGACCAGATCCTGCAGGATTCCAGGTAACTCCAGTGGATTCCAAGTAACTCCAGTGAGATTCTGATCAAGCTATATAGTGACAAAAGTCTATTGGTTTACAGGGCTGGCACTGCTATACATGCACACTCACCCATATATCCAACATATACACAAATGCTTTTAATAGTTAATTTTTTAACTAAAACACCCCACTGTAAATTAGGTGAATCCTATATCAGGCTTTTGGACCCTTTTATTATTAAAAATATCCCACACTAATTTCTAAACACAATTTCATATTCTACCAGTCAAATAAAAATGCACCTGAAAGCAAAATTTTACCTTTGTATACAGCTGTAATGATGTGGGTCAACAAAAGAAATGTTGAAAACCCTAAAGAAACATCATAAAAATCTAAGATATTATATAGAAGTAGAAGAAACCTCATATTTTTACTATTTTATTCTATGCAGTACAGCAAAATTCTAGAGTTCTTAAAAATGAAACCGTATCAGAAATCTATCCAGCAATTTTATAATTTGAGTGTTTTTGCTTGGAAAAACAGTATTAGTAATACCATGACTCAATATTTGGTCACCGGCTGACAAGTGCTACTTAAACCTCTCTGTTCCCTGTACTAAGAACCGTCATCTCTGATCTTTCAGAGCACACCTACACTACAAAATTCTGCCAGCATAGTCATTGCCTCAAACAAGAAAAGGCAGGATCTTTGATAAACACAGCATCACTGAAATTATAATACAAAATATGCTTTTGCTGGTATAACTTTTTATTGGAAAGAGGGAAGAAATTGGAACAAAACTGTATGTTGACACAAAGCTTAAGTTAGTTGATATAAATGTTTGTATTGGAAATATTACCCTAGTATGGTACAGTACTCATGTGAAGTAATACTGCTGGAAAATCAAGGTGTGTTTAGAAAAGCATTCAGATTGACTGAAAACTTTTCCTGCTGCCATAAGGATGATCTGAAAAAACTGACCTGTATTAGAAAAATAATATAAAGGGCTTACTCTTACTAGAAATCCCTGCAGCTAAAACAGATCGAGCAAGTCAAAATGGTCTCAAGTATAAATCAAAATCAGAAGTGTAGCCACAGCCCGGATAAGGCTTGCAGCAAAAAAGCTGAGGTGATACAACTATTTGCCAGTGTTGCTAGACAGTCTACCTTTCATTTTGCATATAACTAGCATTTAAGACCCAATGTGGACTCTACCAAAAGCTTATTAAAGGTGTGCCCAGAGGTGCTGGCTGAAGCCAGTTCTGAATACATAAGTTTGGACCCTACGTTCTCCAAGCACATTTGAAAACCTAAGCATTAGTCTCAAAATATGCAATTGCTGTCAAGCTTCTCAAGTGCCAGAATCACCTCTCAAATGGCCTTACAGTGTGAAACAGCATAAAGGAAAGTGCATACGAATGGAATTTACTTTTTTTTTTATTTAAAAAAAAAGCTACAATATTTCAGAAAACTCTTTCCTGGTAAGCGCTAGTGTAATGAAATGTAGGATTTTCCTAGAATGGAGCTAAGTCAAAGCAATGTGAGGAATTTAGAAAGGTGCACTTCTCATTTGTACAGACTAGCAAAGCAACAGTGTATGACTTAACTTCACTGCTGAATTAAGTGGGACGAATTCCTATCGAAATTATGGGAAAGGTGTAAAATTTAATAGTACAGGGGAGTGGTGGGAGTAAACTGAACAGATAATATTTTTTGGCTGAATGTCAGAAAAAAATACTCTTAACAGAGAGAAGTATTACGCTGTAGAAAAGAATCTTAAAGACAAGTGATAGAAGTTTTATTGCTTCAGTCCTTTAAAAATGAATTGAGTAATGCACAAGAAAAAAGATACAATCCTGCCCTTCCTGAAGGATTTTTAATATGCCCTACTATATCTTTGTGATCTGTCATTTCATGCATATGAGCAAAAGAATAGACCATACATAGCAAGGAGGGAAATCTCAGTTTTGTTGGTTTTCCTCCCTGCAAACCTCCCTGCTTCTTGCCATTCACAACCATTTCCATCATCTACAGATGGCTAGAAGAGCAGGGGGCAACACACTATTACAAATTAATCTCTATTATCATTGCAGAAGCCTGGAGTTGCACTCCAACAGCACATAGAGCTAATTTTCTTGAATTTTCGTGGGAGTGGGAAGGTTGCTTGTACATTTGTCGGTTTTGTCTTTGTCAAGGGGGTTACATGCTCAGTATAATGAGATAAGTGCACAGGTAAAAAAACATTTCTCAAATTTAATATTGTAAGACTTTTCACTAACACAAGGATTACCATCATGAAGCTTTCTTTTGATACTCTTCTTCAGGTACAGTATTACAAACCTATCAGATTCTCTCTTTCATAGTCACTGTCACACTTCCTAACCCTTCTTAACCTTAAGTCTCAGGACTTTCACATACTACCAAGAAAAAAAAATCAAAAAAATACCATCTGACAGATTTAAAAGCCTATCTCTAAAGAACTTTACCCAAATTCTTCAGATAAAATTTCACTGTGACTTCCAGATATACCTGTTTTTAGCAAGAAACAAGGATTATGAACCTATTTCTCATCTAATACCAACTACTTTGTCTTGTAATTTAGGATAAACTCTGACTTCTTACCTTCATTAAATTATATGTGGATTATATAGCTTTCATTTTGAAGTAGTCATAAGAAACACTCTTCCCTTTCTTCACTCTTGCATATACATTTATTTCTGGCTAAGGTGGTATCTTGACAAAAAAGCAGGAAAAATAAGAACAAAAATCCCACCACACAACAAACCACCACCCACAGAAGAAAGCATCCTCAAAAACATGTGACAGGAAAAGCTCAGGAGAGGGTTTGTCCATTGCTCATAAGTTTCTTCACAATCTAGTTCATTTATATTCTCTATGTTCCATCTTTCTTGTAACTAAATCTCAAGTGTTCATTATTTTCTATGCCCTCTCCATATATTTGGAAAATTTACAATAGAATACTTAGAAGGGACCTCCAAAGACCATGCAAGTCCAACTGCCTGAGCACATCAGGGCTAACCAAAGGTTAAAGTATATTATTGAGGGCAATCAAATCCAAGAACAGTGATGAGGAAAGAAAACTGAATCTGACCAGCATGTGCTAAGAGTCTGTAACTCACCTATAAAATGTAACACAACAACTACATTTTGGTCTGGGATCTTATTTTCATACCATAATCACCATAGGAAAGATAGCCTGTCCTTTCAATTATGACAACTCAATAAGAATTACAACAATGGCTCAATTTTTACTTGACACATCGACTGTCTAGATATGCTTTTTTATCCCTTTTGTTTCCTATTCCAATATGTTAAGCATTAAAAAGCTGCAACCTTTGCTAACCAGTTATGTTGTCAGTAACTCAGTTCCTGCTGTGGCCTTGTTCATTCAAGTTCATTAACTCATTCTGTTTTCTTTTTTTTTTTTAATCAGTTTATAATAAGCACTTGATTATCACATGAAGCTGGGTAAACAGAGTTGTATGCTTGCAAGCATAATTTAACTATAAAAGCTCTTTTTTTTACAGGATTTATTTGCCTATTTTAAGCAAATTTGAAAGAAAATCGTATTTCATACAATTTAAGTATGCTTAACTAGCAGTTGTTAACATGATTGAGCTCAGTACACAAATGTGATGAAAGATACCTTGACTATTAAAAAATGGGATTCCCACTTAAAGACAAAATGTACAAGTTAAATTATTTTATGTAAGCATATACCATTATTTGTAGGTAAACTATATATTTTTGTAAAAAATAGGCTACTTATGCATGAGATTTCATGTGGTTAGATATTACAGATTTTTTACATAATACCACTCTCCAAATTTTTAAAGCACCTCAGATTCTACTTCATAACCTTCTTTGAAATATGGAAAAAATGCAAAGCTAACACTTTTCTATATATAAATATATATATATTTAATGAAGAAAACTCTTCAGTTTTCTTCATTACAAGTTTTTAAGTGAAAACTTTTTAAAAAAATCCTTCAAGATTGACTGACATTACACCGCCTATCATCAAAGCCGGCTTCAGTTCATAGACTGTCCAAAGAGGTAGCTGTTGCACTGTCTTGGAAATTTAAGATTGATTTAATACTTTTTAAACAGTTAATATTTTATAAATGGTGGTTAGTTATAATTGTTTTGTTAAGAGAACAGTTCCAAGTGACACAAGTTGTATGAATGAGCATCCAACCAGTCAGCAAACAAAAGTTCCATTAATTTTCACCTCAAATTTGTCATCTACTTAGCAGTTGATTGGTCATATTAAAACACCCTATTAAAATACATTTTGTTTCTGATGCGTCTATTGAACTTGCAATATTGAAATATTATATATGATATAAGTGAAATATTAAAAAGCTCTGAAAAAGAAGGGAAATGGATTCCAAATGAAACTGTTAAAGTGTGAATTCATTATTCAATTCTTTGATAAAACAGTTTTTCAAAGACGTATCATAACTTTAATGGAACTCATTACTTTTCAATTACCACAAAAATAGCAGACATGCTCGACCTCAATAAAAGGTCTAAAAAGACCGTTCCCCACAAGCACACCTGTCATTTCTAGTTGTGCTGCATTCCAAATACAGGCCATGTCCTTCCTCTGGGTCAATCACAATACTTCATACAGTTAGTCTCTCCCCAGAGTCACTGGACTGTTCATCAGAACCAGAGAAAACATGCAAAATTACAACTAAGTAATTGAGATTGCACTAACCAAAAAGAGACTCTTAGAAAGACACTGCAAGCTACCCAGCAAATTATCCTGAATTTCATCTTAGAAAAGAACGACCGAGCGGGGCCACTCTTATTTTTAATTCATCTTTTTAAATCTTTCTGTGGAGGATGAACACACCCAGAGGACTGATGAACTCAAAAAACTTTTCTCCAATTAGAGATCCCAAATTAGTGACATCTCTGATAAGATATTTGAATCCCAGGACATCCCAGTATAGGGTCCTATGATCCACAGGTATTAAACTGGGAACTAAACTATCTGCTCAGAAAACCCTGACTGCTACTAGCTGCTAAACCAGGCAGGTCACCTCTTCTCTATGCCAGTACCCTCTCTATCCCTTGTTTGTTTTACATCTATGAGATTGCTATCTACCCAGAGAACAGAATCTTCTCCTGTATCCTATGGGATCTCCTTGTGATTAGAACAGCAGCAGCATTCAACGAAATACTTTTATATTTTAAAGGTGAAAATAAAATACTGTTATACTTTAAAGGTGAAAGTATGTGTTCAGAAGTTATCTACAAAGTCTCTCTGAACTACATACAATATAGTAGAGAACTGTGCTGTATCCTATTTACCACCATGTCTTTGTACCAGGTTTAAATAACTAAGGACAGAGGACTACACCAAAAGTGAGTAACAGGACACGACTTTATATATCTGTTGGTTCCATCACCACACAATTAGGCAAGAGGACTGTGTCCTGTACTCTAGAGTGTGTCACATGCAAAACTATAGCCCTCAAAGGAACTGATTCATAAATCTGTGCCTTCAACCTGACTTAAAATACAGATTTCTTTCCTTTGCATGATTACTATTGACTGCAGCTCTTGAACTTAGAACAGGAAGCAGCTCAAAAGAACAAGCAGAAGTGTATAAAAATTAAGAAACAATTTAAAGCCACCCAAAGCCTACAGGAGGAAAACAGCAGAAAGAATATCTCAAGTTCTGCTTGCTGTACTTCAAGCCATAGTGAGTGAGGTCTTTAATATTCATATAATATGCAAAATACTTTGTAATAACTCATTCCTAGAATATTATCTAACAAAAGTGTTATATTAACCATGTAAAATATTTACAGCTTGTTAAAATGATACCTTTCCCTTTGAGTCATTGTGTTAGTCATTTTTCAAAAATAATGATTCCATGTTTTGCTTAACTATCATCTTTCACAAATCAACTGCTAAGAACCATTATGAGAACAGGCATCCCTATATTTAATTCTCCTAGCTGAATATTCTAACTGCATTGTAAGCCAAGTTAGCTGAGATTTAGCCCTACTGCACCAGAAAAGGCATGGATACTTTGGTCAATCTAGAAAAGGAAACAATTGTTTTCTATAACAGCAAATAAATGGTGTTTTTCTGTTTGTTTTGCAACATATCATTTAGTCATGAAAAGCTGCCTACTTTTATCACACACCACATGTAGAGTGATATTTGGACTATATAAAACATTACCAGTAGACTTGATAATTTACTCAAAATAGTTAAATATGACAAGACATAAGGAAGAAAGGGTACCAACAGACATTAAACACTGCTCTAAGTTAAGTAGGTAACACAGAATGATTACAGGCATACTTTCAACAGATCTTACATGAATATAGACAATATTTTTATTTACAATAACCAGAAATTCTATTAATTTCTTCTTTTTAATGATATAAATGCCAAGTAAATCATTAAAAGAAATGTCAGCTCTATCAGTGGCAGCTGCTCTTCCTACTTAAAAAGGAGGGGAAGTGTAAGAGCAGGGCAGCTAGCAAACCCCACAGCGGTCTGCAAAGTCACTAGTGGGAAAACAACAAAGGCCTTTCCATGCAACTAACACAGATGTGCCCATAGCCAAACTGTCAGAAACAGTTAAGATGACGGCTACTCACAGTTCATTATTTCCTTCTCACAGGTCACTGGGTGACAAGCTGGGTCACCATGCTTTGTCGGCTGCTACAGTCCTTCTCCTCCTCCCTCCCCCCCAGTTCTTATTCCATTTAAATAAAGGTAAGCTGCTCAAATCAGTATACTAATGTAAACAAATATATTCAAATTATTTCTAAAAATGGGACTGTAATGTTTATTATACATTCCTTTCATTTTCAGATGGACGTATAACATTTCCCCTCTGTGATGAGCTGAGAACCAAATTTGTATCTGTGGCAGATATAGCTATTAGAATAATTTTGTCAAGATGAGACTAAAGCGTATAATGAAAGCTAATATGTCACCAATTCGAAGCTTTAACCTTTAGAACACTTACATGGCAGATACATCATGGAAAATCACTGCAACTCAGTGAAAAGATGGTTGTCATAAAGGAGTTCTCACAAAGAAATCTGAAGGTGTATTTAAAATTAATACAGACTAGTTTTTAAATACAAAAATACAGTGTAAAGCTGTTTATAAGTGGAACATGAATAATTGTATTTTTAAAATACTTGGTATCCAAAAACAACTATCTTTTAAAAAATACATTCTCATCTGTATCCATGGAGTAATCATAACTTATAATGTAGATCAAGACTTTCACCTTCATTTTGTCCATTTAGAATTTATAAACTGCTTATGCATTGTAAAGAATCGAGGTAAAACATTCAATTAGCCATTACAAACAATTTTACCAATTCATAGTTGTGTCATTGATGAAAGTGGGAAAACACTTCCATCTCCTTGGGGTGTTCTTTAGTCATATTTCCTCTACTGGTAAGTCTTAAAAATGTAATAACCAAATCTGCCCAACCGATTCAGAAAAAAAATAAAATAAAACCAACTGCTCCAGATGTGTCTGTCTTAGTATTAAATATGACAAGGTCATAAGTATTCTGACCCAGATCCAAGAGTGCTTGTACCTAGCATGTACATAGCGCGGAACACACTTAAATGCATATCCACATTGGAGACATAATCTTCAGAAAAATTGTGAAATCAGGCTTACCTGTGGAAGCAAAGTGATCCAATAAGGCCGTAAACTAAAAATACATTAAAACAGGTGACTAATTTTAGGAATGTTACCAGTGCTATTTAAAGGGACAAATCACAAATTCAGTGCATTGCTGGAAGACCCAAAATACAGAGCAAGTGTTCCTTCTTCCCCTTTTTCTTACTAGAATTTCTCAGTCTTCCATGTTGAATTGTAGTTTGACGTTCGAATATGGAAACAAAAGGAACAACTAATATGCCATTTGAAGTACAAAATATTCCTCTTAGAGATACATACAAGAAAGAAGTGTGAACTGATGTATGCAAGTCTTATTTCCTTTTTAGGGCCCAACTAGTAAGATCATAAAAATAAGGGAAGTCATTTAAAATGCTGTCAGAAGTTACAGGGATCACATTTCTACCACATAATACCTAAAACATTAAGTTGTCTTCTTGATGCAAAGATGAGACCATGCAATATCTTTACATGTGTCCATTCTCCAAAATTTGAGTGAAAGGAGATAATGGATCTGCAGTTTCCCTTATGTGAGCAGTTCAGATGAGAATAAGGATGGAAAGGAAGTTAGTGGCTGTTAGTTCTTAGCTAAGGTCATTAGTTCCTGTACACTGAGGGAGGTACATACATCAGAATCATACACCTCACTTCTCCACTCATTCTTACCTAAATACCATGTTGTCTTAGCAATTTCAACCCTCCGTACCCATGGAATAGCTTGTGATAGGATTTTTTGTCCATTTGGGGTAATGTTTGCCTTTTAGAAATAAAAACAATTTTTTTTTGGCCAATGGCATTTGCTGGAATGGATGAGTTTTTCACATTGCACATAGGAACTCAGGGATTAATTCAGGTAAATCATAGATGAGGTTCAGGTTATCATATCCTACCAACATCATGCATCTTGTAAATTTGTGAAAGTATCAGATGCAATGAAAAACATTTGACACCTTGAATAAGGTGTCCCCAAAGATACAAAAGACTTGTTGAAACTGCTAAGGTAGGACATGCAGAGAAACAATACCATTTGCTTGTCTTTGCTACCATGTATCATCGGATAACGTGCAAGTGACTAAACAAGAGGAAGGTAAGAAAGGGACTCAATGCAAGTTTCAACCAGAAAAAATAAGAAAGTCTAGCTGCATAAAAATTATTGCAAACAGATTAACTTGTAATCCAATTAACCACATTCTTTGAAATCTATCCCTCTTTTCATAGAGCCTTTCCTACAAAATCCTATAGATTATATTTTCTTCCATTGTGGCACTGACTTCATTCTGTGGTGACTCTCCATGAAAGCATGACTTTCTCAGAATCCGAAGCAGAAACAAACAAACAAAACCCTAATAATGAAGCTCTGAGCTGCACATTTCCCCAAAACACTAAGCTAGAGAAGAAAACATTTAGGGCAGGATTCAATTTCTTAAATATAGACCCTTGTTGGTATTTGAGACTCCTAAAGTATCTGCATTGCATAAAGGATCTGCACCTTACAGATATAACAGGATTTGCAGGAGACTTACCGTAACCTGAAGGAGCTGGAAGCCTGATGATATATTCAACACGTAAAAATCACACTAAACACATGTGCTTTGGCAACTGAATCTCCTTTTAGAGACTCTTCAGATCACTTCTCAAAAACCAGTCTGATAAAAAGTCAACAAATGGGTTGAGCAGGACAGTTAATCAAAAAGATTCGTAAAAACAGTTGACCATCTTAGGAGGGACAGGAAGATACTCACTTTATAGACCTATATCGCTGGACTAACTCCCAAAACAAAAATTCTAGGACACAGAGATAGCGTTTCCTCTACTAACGCAATGTATACTTCATTTGCTGTTATGACAGTTTTTCATGTTCTGTAAAGAATGGCAAATTTAATTCCTACATTGGAATAGATAGAAGGATAGAAACACCTTTCCCTTATTTTTCACATAATCTTCCAGAAAGGCATTGAAAGTATTCTACGAGCTACAGAATATACTAGTCTATCACAGTTTGCTGAAAAACAGCAGGAAAAGAGGATTTAACTCACTTAGTAACTTCCATAACAGAGGGAATTGCAGCAATTTTGAATTAGTTGCCACGGCTATTTAACACCAATGTTTTTGGCAATAAAATAATGTTATTAATTTATTATTTTAATATTCAATTCTAGTTCAGGAAAATACTTTAGACTGTGTAACTCCACTTTTGGTGGAAAGAAATGCATAAAGACAAAGTCAAGCATTCAATGCTTATAAACTATTTTGACTGCAGATAATCTTCTAAATCAGATGTCTGTATTCTCCAGGAAAAGTTTTTTAGCTTAATTTTCAAAAACTTATTTCAACTTTCATTCTAATAGTGAGAAATGTCTAGTGGCTTTCCATCTAAAGAATGGCATTTGGTTAGTTAACCTTTTTTTTTTTCCCCAGTTATAAAGAACTGTCAAACCAGGGCAATGTTTTCTGTCTGCTGTAAGTAGAAGTAATTCAAAACATTACTATTAATCTTTTACTAAAATTAAAATACAGTCCTATATTGAAAGTAACTGTCACTTAGTACTTCAGCTCAGCATGACTTTCAGGTTTATAACAAAGCATTAACCATTTAAACTTAAATATTGTGGCACAAAATGTGTCACAATGTTGATAGAAGCTGTATTTCTTTATGTAATTTCTGTAATGTGAGGTTTGTAGATAAAATTGCAAATAAATTTTCAATTATCAAACATTCTACACATTAATCTTTAAAAGAAATGCACATAAATGTCACCCTTTTTCATTAATTTTAGGCAAAATCCATGTTTGCTTATCAGCCAGAGGGTTTTTGAGATATTTCAATAATATCCAGGAAATCAATCTTACATGAAACTGAAGGAAAACATCTAATGTCATTGAACAATAAATATCAGTTCTGTCAGTGGCTTACCTTTGAGCTGAGGCCTTAGGATGTTTCTCTTCTAGTTTCCTCACCAGTGCCACTGTCAGCTGTGTAGTCTCCCCTAGGGGATCTGCAGGCATTAAATGGGCGTCCAAAGGTCCTGAAAGTTGTTTCTGATTGGGGTTGCTGACATTTTTTTGCAGAATCTAAAAGATGGAAGTACAAGCATGCACTTTACAAATTGTTAATTAAAATAATGTGTGTCTACTTTTCCAAGTAAGGCTGTTGATCAACAGAAAATGTCAGAAATACAAATAGTTATGTCAAGATGCATCAAGAAACAAACCTACAGAGCCATTTTTTTTTTCTTGTCCTTCCTTCAAAGTTTCTCCATATAGAAAATAAGAAATTTCCAAAATTTTTCTAATGTGGAATATAAACTTAAATAGATCTGAGATATAAATATACATAGAATACATGTTTATTCATTAAAATCCTTTCTGCAACTATTACTTGCATTATATATAAACATCTTATTAAATTAAGAAATCAAATCAGGTTATTTAAGGAAATAAGTTGACTTCCACACTATTTTCCCTTTCAAAATGTGTTTTTGAAAGAACTGTCTCTGATCTGCCTCTGGCTTAATACTATGACCTCTTCTGCTGAGCTGCTGTCTATCTCCCGATGAGCTGCAAATCAGGCCCCATGGTGAATGCGGTTTTCTGTCTGGGTCACCTCCTCTTTCATTTAGTTCCTCTAGGTAGGTCAGGACAAACTCAGGGTAAGCCTGTAGGAAAGGACAGAGGCAGAGGAATACTGAAGAAAAACATCAGCTTTATCAGCAGAATCACAACAATTTAAACGCCAGGAATGATGGGAAAAGTGGTCATTGATGTAGGCAATATTACAAAAGTTCCTATGTGTAAATAACTTTGTATTTCATAAAGTTTTCAAATGTACAACTAGATAACGACCTTTTCATACGCACTCGTGAAAAATGTATAAAAATCTTTTATCATTATGTATCAGTTTAAGAATAAAGACTGACAGCTCTCAAAATAGGAATTCTTATAAACATGAAGAAAAAATTGTATCCCTATATTTAGATAATCATATGTAATTAAGTGACATTTAGGTAGGCATTTCCATGAAAGATTAAAATAATTTTAAGTGCCGTATTCTAAATTAAAACATACCATATACATACATTTTTTTATGGTTTTAAATCAAAGAAAATATTACCGTTTTAATTACTAAATACAATCATTTATTTTCTTAATACTCTGTTGATCCTTGCTTACATGGCCAAATGCCCAAAACACACCAATTTCTCAGGCTCCACAATTCTATCCAAGCAGTTGTCAAAAGTCTGTCTCCATGGTGAAATGGGAAGAATATTTTTTGATTTATAATCATAGAATATCCTGAGTTGGAAGGGATCCACAAGGGTCATCGAGTTCAATTCCTGGCTCCACATAGGAGCACCCAAAAATCCAGCCTGAGCCTTTCCTGTCACAGCTCCATGCCGTTCCCTCAGGTCCTGTCGCTGTCCCCAGAGACAGCGCCTGCTCCTCCGCTCCCCTCATGAGGAAGCTGCAGGCCGCCATTAGGCCTTGCCTCACTTTCCTCTTCTCTGGGCTGAACAATTCAGGTTACTTCAGCTGCTCCTCATGTGTCTTCCCCTCTAGACCCTTCACCATCTTTGTCACCCTCCTTTGGAGGCTCTCTAATTGTTTTACGTCCTTATACTGTGGTGCCCCAAACTGCACACAGTACTTGAGGTGAGGCCGCACCAGCACGGGACAGAGGGGGACAATCATTTCCCTTGACCACTCAGCAATGGTGTGACTGGGGCACATGTAAGACAATGTGCTTCACTCTTTGATACCGATCACGTTTTGGAGTCTTACCTTAATACACATTTTATTTGATTAGGCTTTCGTTTTAAATTCTGTGAGCATCTGTACTACCTTTAATAGAAAATGTATAGATATTTACCACAAAATAGTTAGACCAAAACTAGTAACTATTCAAATACTTTGACAGTTAACACTAACAAATTGAAATCCGTTAACCTATTAAACCCTTAGAGTTACAGACTGAAGTGCCTCACAAGGATAGGTAAAGCCATCTTTTTCTCTGTTACGTCACTCATGAGTGTATCAACATAAACAATTTCATTTTTAAGGTAGGTATTGCTACAATACTTAAGTACCTGGACATTTTCCAAAGCCAGTTCTGCATGGACATTCCACTGATTCAGCAAAACTCCTAAGCTTGAACAGAAAGCAAAACACCTAAACTGAAATCTACTCTCATGTTCTGAGAGGACTTTTTTGTTCATATCTTCAGAACAACAAATTAAACATTGTAGTGTTCTTACCTTATATTTTATTAGACATTTAACAATAAAGCTCAGTTTTTTAACTTCAGCAACATCATTTTTAATTAAGCCTTCTGTCAGACTTTTCCCATGAGTGCAGATATTTTCAATTTACGAACGCATTTTCCTTTAAATTAAACCCCTTCACAACAACAGCAGTACAGCAAACAGTGGGGTATTTTTATTTCTTAAGGAACACAACAACAACAAAAACTTACCAATCAATAATAGTAACTCTTCTCCTGTTTATCACCTTGACTAGACATTATATCATGAAACTTAGCTGTGCTGCTTCAGTTCCATCTGTATTTTAATTCTGATGGAATATGATAACTTAGATTTCTGGCATATTTTTTAGACCTGGCTATATGAACTGTGAGCTTGGGTTCCATTTCCTTAAATAACACTCTTCCTCTACAAGTACTTTATGCTCACCTTACTTACCAGTGCTATTAAGAAAAGTGGCTCTGGTTTCTTTTTCTCTCACTTTTCACCTTTTCTCCCTGACTCCATGCCATCATTTCTTCTGTGCCAGAAGAAAGCATTTGGCAGCCATGCAATGACAACAAACAGAACAAATCTAAGTTAAAATTAACACAGTAAAATGATAGTTATTAACCTCAAGGGTACTCAAACCCAGCTTGCTGCATGGCACTATGCAGCACATTTATGCCAGTAGGCCAGACAGCATGGAAGCTGATGAGGGAGTCCTTGTTTCTGTCTGATTCATCACAGTATCTGTAGGTCTGCGTCTCCTTGGCATTAAACAGCCACTGTGGGTACGCAGGAGAACCTTCCTCTCTTTCAGAGAAGCACACAATGAAATATTGGTGCTGAATGTGACAAAAACCTCAAGCCTTCCCAGGACAGGAACACAGTTTTTCAGATAGCTCTACTCTTAATCAAATAATACTTCAGAAAGTTTTATTTTTAGTCCTAAATACATTTCAGCACATCTATCTAGGACAGGTTTTGCTTTCAGTGCACCCCACTTATGTGGAAACCTATTGGGAAATGCACCTTCAAAACTTGCAACAGAGCACACTGAAGAACACAACTAGCTTACCTTACTCACTTTCTAGAATTGAAAATTTTGCTTATAAATTATCCATAACATTTACCTGAAAAAGAGTATATAACTTGACCTGTCTCAAATAAGGGTACCATTACATTTCTAAGCTAATAAACATTCAAGGGGGGAAATATGAAATTATTTTTTCCTTTCTACATAAGAATGAAGAGTTTGTGAAAGAGAGGCAAGGTCATGATTGAATTATGGATCAATGTCTTTATAAATACCTCATGATTTTACTGTTTTTCAGTGGTTGGTATTCTCTCACATAAAAAAGTAAACCATACATTGATTGCATAGAGGAGAGTGTACATTAACGGCAAATACACTAAGTAGCAGGTATTAAATCCAAGAAAGTGAGTTTTCTTCTCAGTCTGAATGATGTGTCACATATCATTACACTGTATTTTGCTGCTTTCCTTTATGTCAGTTTTTGTTGGCCTACATATGCTGCAACTTAAAATAACATGACACTACAAATAAAGTGAATGCGATGGGAAATACATAGAGAAATGTTTCAAACAGACCTACTATTGTTAGTATTATTTCCCCTCTAGAAGACATACAGGCTAGAACCGAAGTATTGTAGCTGTTATTATCAGAAACTTTGTATATTATAAGGAGAGAGGTTTCTAAACTGCAGTATTTTTTATACTGACGTAAATAATCAGTATGCCTACTGAAGTAAGGAACAGTACAGCCAACAACTGTATTTTTTTGATTATTCAAAGCATTCTAGAATAATTCCAGATAGCATACAATGCAATAGGAACACGGTCTCCATTTTATCAGTCTATTGAAGTTGTCTGAGTAATTGAGTCGAATTCAACGTCAATCTGAAAAGATGAAAAAGGGAAGTCCGCTGCTAGAAGGGTATCTGCTATCGATTTCATACTGGGCAGGGTTTTCTCCCCCTCCAATCCCCCCCCAGTTTTCCTAGGATTACCTCAAAGACACAATTTAAAGAACCTTCAGCAGCATGAATCACTGGATATGAAGCGCTGATATGCTAATGCAACCTAACCTTTTAATTTTTATTTTTTAGATGACAAGGCTGCTGGGAAACACACACACACACACACCCTACACTTTGGTGAATACTCTTCCACCCTTCCACTGATGTCCATGGACACTGTCCATACTGAAAGTAATGTATATGAACCTGCTGACCTACAAAACATCAGAACTCAAACAAGAGCTCAGGGTTCTCATCACCTGCAACACACACTAGTAAAGAGGAGCTCCTGTCAACACCGTACAAAGACCATTGCGATCACACTGTCCAGATTTTTGTTGTCATTTGAAGATTTGTACTGACCAAACTAACTAGAAAGGAACCTTTCAGCAACATATTTACACACAGGAAAATATACTTGTTTTTAATCAATAAATTTTAAAATGTGCCATTTCCTTTAACTACTAAAAGCAAGGAAAACAGTAACTCATTGCTATTTTGAAAGATTTCTGTTGTGTTTATTTATTTTTAAATACTTCTTGGAGGAGGAAGGATGTTTTTAAGTTTAGCATTTCTGTTTAGATCTGAAGATTTTTTTTCTTGTTATTGAGCACATGTTTTTAGAACACCTTCTTTGACAGTGGATTGTTTTTTGATTTATTGATACTCATCCACAATAACATTAGAAACTGTTCTAAAGTATTTCCCATAGCACATTAATTTCACATAAGGGTGTGGCATGTTCAGCAATAAAAATAAGATGCCTCTAACTTCTTTGATCAAAGAACACTTCACTATTTATTAAAGTTTTTTGCCATGTTTCTTCTACAAACTAAATCGCTATATTCAATCCTTGTTAAATGTTAACAGGATGCACTAGTAGCATATCAAGCTTGAGCTTAAGGGCCTTAAATGCTTTCCCGGAATGCATTTTGAGCCTCTATTAACAAATGAATATAAAAGCGATGAAGCAAACATCTCATTTTAGATGCCAATTGCTCTTCAGATTCCTTTCAGAGTTAGCCTCACTTCTAACTACTGACTTCTAGTTATCACAGGTTATTATACTAACTGAAGAATAAGATATATTTTCAAGATGTAATTGAAATAATTTAAAATGTGAACTGCAGTTCAAGAGAAGAAGTTTAAAAAAAATACAAATTCACAAGTAAAATCCTGCACTGTTTCCATTAATTTTATACCTATATTCACTTATTCGATAAATAGAAAATATTTAGAAAACATGAACAGAAATTATTGTAGTAAGACTACAGTGCTTGCAGTGGTAAGGATTCCCGCCCCAACCCCCCAAAAAGAGAAAGAATACAGTTAAAAACAAAAACACACCCCAAAAGCCGCTATTTGCCAAATGCAGAAATAATACCACACCTAACAGCAGATGGTGCCATTACTTCCTAAACTCACTACTGATAGATGCTACTTGTCTCTGTTACAAACTGAGTACTTCAAAGAGTTGCATTTCATTTTACAAAAACACAGAAATAAATTGGCATTTACACTTCAAATAGCATGATTTCACAAGGGGAAAAAAATGCTTGATTTCTGAAAACACCATGGATAAGTACCTAACAGTAAATAAAGATGTGAAAAAGAAATAAGGTCTCTGCAGCTCAGCTTATTGGATAAAAGGAACAGAAAATGAATCATGCATTAAGAATTTTTGAAGTGAAAAGGAATAGATATATTTTTATAGTAATGGAAACTAAATCAGAAAACCTACCTCAACCCAAACTGTTCTCTCTCTATATGATACCAAGGACACAGGCATTTTAAAATCAGGTTCCAAATTATTATGTTTGTCATTATTGACTAACAGTATTTGTATCCACAACACATTTGTTAGGAAAATGAAGATTTTTGAAAATCCTTTTTTATCTTTCATTCTTTGCTACTGAAATATAATTCAGCAGCTTACCTCAATGACATTGTTCTGACTCAGACAAACCCAATCAGTATGCCAGAAGTGAATTATACCTTTACTATGTGTTTGGATAATATTTTAGATAATAAAGGACTGCTTTGGTGATTGAGTTAAACAAGAGCAATGAGTGTTCCAGGCAAGTTGATTGTCCTTAATGGCATGATCAGCCTTGTCCTTAAAAGATACTGTTAAAAAAAAAACTGTACCACAATTGAGATTCTTCTAATTAACACTGCATAAATCCAAAGGAGCCCTAAATGATCTCACCTGATATCCTGCTCCAAAGGCTACCACAGCTTAAACCAAAGATTTAGTTACTGAAGCAAAACTGATTTCCCAGCTCAGTCCCAAATGAAGCGGTCCAAACCTTTAGTTAAATACAGCAATTAAAAGTATTTAGAATTAGCTCATGATTCAAACCACAGAAAATCAATCAACTCCCCCTGATTGATTTCTTTGGACACTTTTGCATTACAACCAATCTTTCTGGACCTATGAGAAGAGTATCTGAACAAATTTTGTACATTAGATATGCAAATTGGGAATAACATGTTAAGAAGGAGAAATTAGAAGTTTGTATTCCTGTAACTAAAACAAGAACAGCTGTCTTCCTGTCAACCTGGCAAGTTCTACAACATTAAACTTTAAATTACAATTTTATATATACTAGCTGAATAAATATCAGATTGTCATAAAACTGAAATTTGTATTGTCACAGGTAGAACTGCTAGAGCTGATAGTATGTACAAATAACTATGTTCACCCAAGTAAGTCAGATCATTTTTTAAAAATGTGAATAGCTTCAAAAAAAGCTACTGCATACATACAGGAAAAAAAAATGATTCTGATATTTAAAACATTTTATATTCCTTCTTCCTCTGCAATTTAAATAATGCATGTAACAATTTTTCCTGAGTCTTAGGGGGAAGAATGATTTAAAAATCTGTAAATTCCTCTAAAACATAATATTCCTGCAGAATTCCAGAGTCAAAATTTCAAGCCAATGTTAGTTTATTTTGGTTTTCTTCATTTTAGTTGTCCACATTACTATATTCTCTATTAATTTTGACATTTTATAGTGCTCTTAATAGTTTTATTTTTGTTTTCGTTTTTCATGTGTCAGTTGAACAGAGGTTGCTTAAGTAGATGCAATGTCATCAAGTCTTGAAATAGAAACTGTTCCTGATCAGTAGTTTCAGGGTGTTTACAAAAACACATTTCTGAAGTCACATCCTACATCAGGCAAGACAGAATTCTTTGCGTTCCAATATACAGACAGTTGCTTAAGGATATATCAGCCAGCCAGGACCACGCATGTCTGACTTGCATAACACTTACTTTAAATGTAAATATATCAAAACTAGGTTCAGTACACAATCTTATTCATCTGGGACATGTCTTAGAAATGTCTGGCAGAGGTAGGGGTTATTTTTTCCCCCCAAGTGTCAGCAAGTGACAGATCTCAATGACACCCCATGCTATTTTTCTACAGGGAGTACCAAGAACTAGAAATATACAGACTTACTACAAATCTTGACATCTGTAACAGTCCCAGGGTATCACATCAGCCCCTTTAGGTTATTTCAATTTGATCTACATATCCATGAAAATAAAAATCAATGTGCCCAATGGTCTAGTAAAACATTCACCCTATCCTATCCAATTGTTTCTTTTCTGTGAAGCACAGGCGTAAAAGGCACAGTGACCCTCAGAGCTATGCCATTGGGAACATATCCATCTTAGCAAATGATCTCTCATGCTGAACAAGTTAATAGATATCACCTAAGAGAACTTTCCCCTTGATCCTTCTGCAGTGGCGAAGGCCTGCTGGTAAGTGAACGCTGTAAATATCGGCAGGTGCTTTTACAGGAGCCATGTAGAAAGACAGCAAGTGGAGTCTTTTAAAGTCCTTGAAATGATATGGAATATCATCATCAATACCTAAATTTAAGATATACCTTTTACTGGTATAATCTCATCACACCATAAAGACTTCAGTTACCAATGGAGAATTTCAGAATATTCTTAAATCCAGATGAAAAACAAGAGGTTTCTGCCCTTTTAAATATTGCCTGTTTATACATGTGATTAAACAAATAATTGCCCAGAAGATTAAGCTGTCCTGTTTGTCAGTGCAAGAACACGTTTGTGAAAGGTTTGCTGTGGTTTGCCCTTCTCCATTACTTGTAGACCCACCCAGGGATCATTTTAAAATCTGGTGAAAGTCACAGTTGGCTCCAGAAATAGTAATCAAACCTGGAGCTCCAGTGGGCCTGCAGATGCTTCCTTCACTACATGCTTGGTACTACATACTTGGCAGTGAATCAGCACAGCCTCCATCCTCCAGTGTATCCTCCAAAGAGGTTTGTGAACTGCTGCTTCTAATGTACTGCTTCTATATACTAGTAACTTCCTAACTCTATGATATTAACATAATATGGAAAGAGTGAGAGCAAACACAGAATCAGCCTCGGAGCATTAATGTGGTAGCATTTAAAATAGTCTAATAATAAGCTCATTAAGTGCTGCCAAAGTTTTTACGTTCACAGCTTTGCCACCTCTCCAGATACCTGCTTGAGCTCTAGTAGTCTTTTCCCCAGTTTTCTAGTAAGTTAGCTTGACTCAACATTACATATCAGTGATTCCCTTATGAAATATGGTGCATATTTCATCAAGAAGCTATAACTTGATATCTGTTGTCCTTACACAGTCAAAGTGGAAAAAGGCCAAACACCTCAAAATTTTCTTTGTTCCACTGCTAGTTATGGTATACTCCTCATATTGCTTGTTTGTTACATTCTTTACATTGTTATAGATTATTAGTATATCCTTTACATTCTTGTAAAGAATTCCCCGAAGGAATACAGCCACTACATTCAACCTAATTTTGCATTTCAGTGACAGACATTAACATGGATTCATTGTCATGACAAAAGGATGCAGTACTGAAGATTAGATCCATCATATTATTTGCTTTTCTGCAGCTGGGTTTTAAAGTCCTCTGAAATTAGCATTTTTTTTTTCTATGATGTCATTGAGGTTTGGTAAGATTTACAGATCTTATTACGGAGTGAGTCACAGAAAACACAGCATAAAAGAGAAGCAGACAGCAATGGTGAAACTAAGCAAAATAACATGGGTTAGCAATGGAAGAGACCAGCGCTTTGCTCTCCACTTCCCCACCTGAGGACATTACAGAGAGCAATGAGGCTGTCTCAGCCTCCTCTTCCCCAGACTAAGCCACCCAAGTGTCCTCAGCCTCTCCTCACAGGACATGCCTTCCAGCCCTATTACCAGATTTATTGCCCTCCTCTGGATCCTTTCAAATATCTTAACATCCTGATGGCACACTTTCACTAAATTCAGATCCTTACAAGGTTAGAGGAAGAATTCAGGCTCAGAAACTAAATGTTGTATACTATATGCAATTTTATTTTAAACTTCAAGACCATTTAAAATATTTAACATATAAGTTATTATGATTCAGTTGCCATTTGGTGACTAGCTATGAAATTGGAATTTACTTCTAGTCATAAGTTGAATATCAAATGTCAACTATAACATATGGGTTATTATAAAACAGACTAATTACTATATCAGATTTAACAAATACCAAAACCAAACAATACTACAAATTTTCCACTACTGTGCAAAATTCCTATGTAATCTTACCTACAGAAAACCTAGTGAAGATGTAGAGTACTTTTTCTATATACTTTCATTTATGTTCATCTACAGATGTGCCACCACTGATTCCAACTGTAACTGACTGACCAGCAGCTCTGTACCACAGCTCAATTCAGAATCATTCCAGCCTTTCTGTGAATGGAGGGGAAAGAAAGAAAAAAAAAGAGGTTTGAATAAGTTAAAAGAACCAGAAAATTCAACAATGTGTCACAAATAGAGAGGTCATTATGCCTGGATAACCCAGGATATTAACAGTTGCAGAAAGTGAAACACTATCCACAACTTAGCAGTCAATGAGCCCTGCTCAGAACCAGTGATCTTCTGTACAACAAGGGTGGCATTTTACAGTTCAGTGCAAAATGGAACAGACCCTTGATATCTTCATTTGTCCTTTTTCTGTGCATATTTCACAGTGCAACGATTTAGGGTCCATAACGTGTCACTTGTTATACTTATAACTATGGAGTTTACTTGAAATATGTATGCACAAAAAAAAGTTCAGTGAACTGCAAAGATTGCAACAAATCTATAGCTTTGAGCCAAAGTAAAGTTTTACTCCAAGTCTGAAACAATGCTGGTTAAACATACCAAAAGTCCCATTTGAACTGCCTTTGCTTCTGATGTGTGCATTCACTACAGAAGATCACTTAAAGCTTTGCTAGAAATCAATGGCTCAAAATATTTTTTTCATTACGCTCCACTTTAAAATTGCAATGGATATATTTCTGTAGTATTGCGAAAGTACTTTATTTTCAACATTTTAGTATACTGGGTATTGTAAAAATAAAGGACATAGTCAGCATTTCAGCTTTGCAAATTTTAGCCTTATTTAAAAAGCTGTAATAGAAAATGCCACTGATCATATTGCACTGTCTCGGAACATGGATAGGTTTTCCATATATTTTTTAATGCATATTTTCTGCTTGTCCATCTTTCTGCACAATTATATAATACTTCTGAATGACTGATTAAGGTATCTTTGTAAACCTATCAGTCTGCAAAGATGGCTTGTTATCTCTAAGAACCTGCTGTATGAGCATAGTTTACTAACTGGAAATGTTTCAGACAACATTATGCTACAGAACAGCAATATAAACAATTTATTATTCATTTCAATTAAGTATGAAAATAAATGTTTCAGCAGCATATCCAAGAACTGGGCTGAAAAATTTCAGAAGTTCTGCATCTGAAATGTCACAGGCTTTTTCACCTATCTGAAGCCAGAAATTGAAACACCATGAGAAAAGTTGTTTCTCCTTAATTGCTGCCTCGACTACAGCAGAAATACAAGAAAGCGTACAGAACTGCCAGTCTAATAAACTTCCCATATAAATATTTTTTAGGTGTATTCAAAGCAGTTTTCAGACTGCCCTATTCTTACTTCAACCATGGCTTCCAGTTATGTGCTTCATATTTAGATGGTTTTTTCAGAATTTTATTCTTTTAAATGAAAATATTAGGTGAACCTCAAGGCAGAATATAGATGCAAAGGGAGGTGTACTTGACTTGAACAAACAAAAAAAGAAATGCTTTAAACCACAAAGATGAGTACTTCTACTGTACAAAGACCAGTGGTCCATACTCAAATATGATAAAGGTAACATAGTTGTATAACGAGTTGAGGCGTTACATTGTTTATCTTGCATCCTGGAATCATAACACCTGTATTAGAAGCCACATTCTTACTCAAATTTATAGTACGATAAATGAACAATTAAAATATGTTCAATTCCTTTTTGCCACATAGTAGAATTAAACACTTCAGGACATGCTAATTTCTTTCCAATAAACTAGAGAAGAGATTTAGCTTAAGTCAAAAGTCTAACAACATCCAGATTTTAAAGGATTAATCAAAAACAATTTTTTAAAGTGCACTGTCAGTCAATCTCTCCCATAAATAAAATAAAATACATTTAGATAAGACATAGATTTCAGCAATGGCTGTTCCCAGTTATGTGGGGTGAAAAAGGAAGTTTCCATTTAGGTACATTAGAAAGAAAATTGGTCTATGAATAGTAGAATTATTTAAGTCTATGAATGCAACTACACTCTGAAAAATACATTTATACTCAACTTACTTAAAATATAAACAGCCAGAATGAGCTATTTAATTTGTCCTGTAATTCTTGACAGAAATCAAAGCTCCAAATAATAGTGTAACATTATCCCAGGCTAAAACAGCTAATTGGGTAAATACTCATTCTGCTGACTGAATGATGTGCTACTTACAGTATCACCATCTCCTTTCAGACAAATCTGCACAGTACAAGTAGTTCAAATTTAGCAATAAAGTTGGCAACACGCTAATGTACTTGAGCATAGAAAGGCGCAGTTGTTGCCAGACCTTTGACTTGAACTTGATAGGGCTGATTTGGCATTCAGCGACTGGTTACATTCATCAAGAGGTGAAGCTTCACAACAAAGATAATGTGGTGGAAGCAATTAGTATTCAGCATATCAATAATAGGTCTTTGGCGTGTGACTGTAGGCTAAGAAAGGGTTTATCAGTACCTGATATGTAATATGCTTTAAAAAGCATATTACAAAACTATTTTAATGTTATACTGAAAATCATATTTTTCATCACAGAAATACCTAAAATATATATTCTAATTTATTTAATCCAAGCTGTTCTGATATTCACATATACATTTTCTAATACATTTCAAAAACTTCAAGAAGTTAAATACACTTGTTTCCATTAAAGTGCACGGCAAAGGGACAAAAACCAGTTTTCTCATATTCTTTAGGAATAAATTTGGAAAGCTTAGCATTTGCTTTTCATAGTATCAGATTATTCTATGTTGTCAGTGAGGACGAGTCAAAATAGGGCAACAGTAGTAGCAGTTTCCATACAGTTCTATTGTCTCCAACAGAATCACTGCCAAAGAATAAAATCATTGCTCTGGGCTAGCCAATAACTGTATCGAAGAACCTGTCTCTATCCTTCCATCCAAAATTTGAATAACAACTCTCATTTGAATATGCTCCCTCTGCTGTCAGTTAAGAGAACAGAAAAACAGGGATTATTCTTGACTACCAAGGCAGTCCAGTCATTAACAATATATCATGCATCACAAGGAGCTGGCTTACACCTAGTTGCCTTGCTGCAGCAGAAAGGCCACAGTAAAACAGAGGGTAAAAAACAAACCCATTATTTAAAAAATTTTTTAAAAAAGGAAAATTCATTAAGAAAATGCTTTTGTTAGGCTTTGGTGACCAACACAAAGCAAAAGAGTAAGTCACAGAAGCATTCATGTTGGAAGGGACCTTGTGAGTGCATCTACTCCAACATCCTCTTCAGAGCTGGGTCAACACTAATTCAAACCTAGTTCTTTACGGCTTTATCCATTATGGTCTTGGAAACCTTCAAGGATGGAGATTCCACCATGTATTTTGGCATTTTGTTTCAATATTTAATCATGCTTAAAGGGATTTTATTTCTCCCCCTCTTCTACCATTACACCTCCTCTCATTCAATTTACGACCATTGCCTTTCGTTCTGGCATTTCAGTCTGGGGCTAAATCACATGGAGGAAAAAAAAAAAGCAATGAAATCTAATAATATCCAAATCTAAATAAATCTAATAAAGTGATTAATTTGACCAAGAGATTGTTTGAATAAAAGCTTCAAATCAAATAAAAATTGCACTGACTCTTGCACTAAGCATACTTATCAACCTCAGTAATTTCCCAGAATATCTGAATAGTTGGAAAGGTGTATTTTAAATCAGTGGAGTTTAAAATAAGATAGGAGTGGTTACATTTTCAATTATACACAGATAGGTTACTTTTGTTTTTTTGAGGAAATTACAGGAATTTACAGGATATTTATAAGGACAATGACTGTCATGGTAATGATTATATTGACTTCTAGTATTATTTCAACCATGCCTTTTTCAAAGTAAGATTAGTTAAAAGTTTTAAGTTATGTCTTTACATTTCCTGTAACTACTGTCATCAGTTTATGCTTTCACAACCACAAGGCTAAGACACTATAATTCCCTCCAAGCACAGCAAAGCTTTCTTTACCATTTGATCAGAGAACTGGAAGAAAAAAAAAAAAAGCACCACCACAAAAGCCAGCTTCCCCTGCACTCTCACTTCATGAATGTTTCACTGGTTCAGAGTTCTCTGCAATATTGTTATGTAAATAGAAAAAATAGCTTACTTAAGTTATAAGCATTTTAAGATTTTTTTTTCATGGTGACTTGGTACAGCAGTTACACTAACAAAGAAGAAAAAAGATTTTCTCCTAGCAATAAACGAAGGAATATATAATATATCATTCATGTTTTAGCCCAAGAAGTTATTGTTTCTGCAGGGTACTGATTCTCACTTTATAAAGTTCAATCCTGTTTGAAATTCAGATGAATCTATAGCCTTTTCAGCTCTGAATTACTGAAGCCACTGTTCTTTTCATAAGGCAAACATTTGAAACCTAGAGAGAACACAAACAGTGAAAAAAAAAAATAAGTTCCCTGCGTTGTCCTTCATGGGCACTTTGATACCTTCTACGGCCCACATCTAATAGAAATATTAGGAGGACTGCCCTTCTCCTCATTTCTTCCTCCACACATGTTGGGAGCAGAGACATTACAGCTCCCATGATCTTGAGATGCAAGGAAGATCAGTCCTTTTCAGAAGCGGTAACTTTTCATTAAAAGTATGCACTTTTGCACGAAGAAGCCATTACAACAGATGTTTCACTGTATCATATGGAATTAATCAGTGTTTCTGAAAACACAGGAATATGGACACTGAGATGGACTTGGTTCCTTGAGAAAACCAAACCAAAAATAACTAAGACAGATCTTTCAAAACTGATGAAATTTAAGCTTTTATAACATCATCCAAAGAACATGAAAATTATACCTTACACAAAAGCGTCTGCAAAGCTCAGTTCAGATACCCATATGTTTTATGTTCATGGCTGATTTTTCACACTGTTAGAGAAGGAAGTATCACAGCCTACGGGTACAATATCTAGTGATCAGCCATAGATTAGCCAGAGGCCATAACATCAGTGGTACCGATAGCTTCAAATGGTGTTTCCCTTCGGAAGTGCCATCCTCATTTTCTCAGTAGCAAACACACGAAATACTTTGGATCAACTTAAGTGTATCAAAATTGACGTTATTTTACTTACAATTTTGCCCTATTGATGAAGTCAAAGTATATCAATTAATACAAAACGCACTTTGGACTTAATGTTTTATGCGGAGGAGTTGTATTGGCTTACACAAGGCTTTTACAAGGAAATACCTGTGATTCATAGCAGTATGATCCAGTAAGTCGGTTAAAGGCTTTGACTTTTCAGTATCTCATTTAGTGGTTGATCACAGACCAACTCCCAGGAACGCAGACAATACTGCTGTGACAGTGTTTAAAGAGTCAGAAGCATGCTTCTCTTAGCCTGCTTCAAAAGTTTAAAAAATGCACAACCAGAACAGTATCTACAACAATCAACAGTGGCCATAACTTTATTTTTGGAGACTTCAACATTTTCAGTTTCTTCAAGACCAGCAGCCCATGACAGTCAGTTGGTGAGTTAGGAACCAACCGAGCTAGATCACTTACAGCTGCAGACAAAGTTGCTAGTTCGCAAAGCAGTAAAAATTACACTGACTGTTTCATTGTGCCACACAAAACTTCTGTCACATACATTTCAGACAGGATACTTTCATTGCACTAACCGTTAAACAGTTTCCCTTCAACACACACAAGAAAACATCAAATTGACCTTCAATTAAAGTATAAAACCTAGAAATGGAAAAAAGAGACTAATGTATCTAACAAAAGCCTACATTACATAAAAAAGTAAATAAGAGAATAAAAAAAGGTTTTGTTAATTAGTTATCTAAGTGAAAGTTTGAAATATTAAAAATATTAGGGGAAAAAAATTCAATAAAGAATGCCTGTATATTCTAATCAATAATGTAAGTAGTATGAGTTTCTTCCTCTTGTAATTTTTTTGATAGTGACAAACATTCATTTCGATAACCACAGTTCAAAGCATTTATAGTAATAGGCTAAAGCTCTACTTAACATGTTCATAATTGTTCACAGTTCATAAATGGGTCTCCATCTGTTATGTTCTCTTCTATTCAAAATGCCTTGACTGGTGGTTATATATAATATGTAGCAGCACAATGGAAAACTGGACCTGAAATATCCATAGTAAACTGAAAAATTCCCAGCTGAATGAAATAAGTCAGCAACCTTTACAGATGCATTTGAATCATTTCACTTTCTACAAAAGATAAGAACCCAGAAGTGCACAGAATAAATTCTAAAGCCCAGTAAGAATAGTAAAAAATATAGGAAAAATGTTTTGAACTCTACAAGGGCAAAACTTATTTACCAAAATCCCACCACCCTACCCCCCCCCAAAACCAAAAAAAACCACCACAACAATAGCTGATGAAATGCCAAGATTGATATCACTTGATTAGTCATCTATCCCAGCTTGCTGGTTTATAGCTGATCTTTCTCAGCACCAATAAAAGAACAACAGGTTGTAATTGCCATGGTTAGCTGCAATCCCAAGCTTATGCGCAAGGATTATACATCCTGAATTCCACTCTGCTGGAAAGGTTTTACTTGGCAATAAAAGATTAAGAGTAACAGCCAGGGGCTCAGCTCTAATACCTAAACCTGAAGACATTTTAAAAGTATATACATCCAGAACATGCATCAGAGCCTTTTGTCTCTTAGTGTAATCCTCTTAGCATTCTCCTTACCTCACTGAACTTTAAGATTTTGAAAATAAAAATATATCTGGCACCTTTACTCTGAATTTAGCTTTAAAAACTGCCTTTTGAAGTTATAATTTATAATAGTGTTCATTCCAGATGCATAACTTGGATTATTTCATCCTGCTTTCTAATACCAAAGCCAATATATATTAGCAGCACAATTTTTTATTTTTTATTTTTTAAAAAGCTTGTATTGCTATCCCTGTCATTCTTACAATATATCGACACTAGCAATCTTCAGATGTTCTTGATCGTGTGGCTTTGAGATGTTGGATTACAGTGAGCTGGTAAAATATAAGTAACACTGCATGATGAATAAAAATCGTTTAAGTTTACTAGTATAAAAAAACGTTAAGTATATTACTATTCTGTTGCCCAAATGAAGCTGTGGAAAGCTTCAAGCCAGAGAAGTGCTAATCGCTTCTCAGCTTCTTCTGTATGCGTCCTTCTTTCATCCCACCAAGCTAGGGAACTAACTGTTCCAGTGGTGTCTGATGAGTTTTACACAGTAAGACTCAGACTGGGAATTTATCCAAAGCTGTTAGAGTTTGCATTGCAGTGATCATAGTGGCAAACTGTCTGCTTAAAGACTCTTTAATCAAAAATATTTCAATTCCTGTAAAGACAAGTCAGACACAAAATGAAGGTCAGAACTGGTTTGCCCATGACTGAGGAAGAGGAACAGCCAGGAGAGTGAGGCTCACCTAGGATCGCCTGAAATACCTGTATCTGAGCCAACTGGGGTCTACGGCCAAGGAAGAGAAATAAGCACCAGTGAAGTGCAATTCAACAAACCTATGTAGAAATGTACTTCAAGATGAAATGAGCGGCTCTTTACAAACGTGTATTCACCTCAATTAACCATAAAGGGAATCTAGATAACTCAGTGTAAGCAACTACTTAATACTGTATGAGTTATCAGTCCTAATTTGGTACTTCATTCTTTGGGATAAACTGCCTCAATTTTACATGAGTAATCAAAGCACCTAAATACCTAAATATTCAGTTATTAATGCACTTAAAATAAGTTAATTACTTCTGTACTGAGGCACTTTATGTAAAAAATGGTATTAGAATAACATTCTGAAATATTTTCTGTAAATACAAAGACATACTCCTAATAGAGGAGCATATATCTATTTTGCTACAGGTGCTTGACTTGCATTCATTTCAAAATCTTTTGTGAAATGAAATACCATAAAAATATTTAATTGTCAGACAATACAAATTTAAAGTACATTCTCAAAATTAATGAAACAGTATCTTGCTGGTTCACAGACTGTACAGAGAAAATTCAAGTCACAAAAACCAGGAAATGAAACAGATACAAAGCAAAATAACTCTTAAGTAACATCAGTTACATTGCACTGCAACAAAAATGAATATACTGACTTCCTATTGTATAAAACAGCTATTCATGTCAATCCTAGTCAAGCTGTGAAGTGCATAGTAATCTGTAGACTTGGCATTTTCTGGGATTCCTGTACAAGCTTCACCAGCTAAGAGTAAACAATGACAAACATTCATTTTAAGAACTTTGGAAAGGATATATTTTCTTTAACAATTGTTTTCCCATAAGAATTCCATTTGGGTCTCATATTGCTATTTAGAAAACAAAGTAAGTGTACCAATAGTACACATTTATAGGTCTTTTATTAAGGTAGCTTATTCAGCACAAAGCCAAAGTAAACTCAAATCATAAAATCAAATGCTCCAGTTAAAGCAGAACAAAGAAGAAAAACAAAGATGATCTAATTCTGTTTTTGCTCTGACCCCAAGTGTAGCATAAAACAGTCCTCAGACTATTCCAAACAATCACAGTGATAATGACTGCAGGGATTATAAGAGCAGAGCAATGTTGCAGACATTTTCTCTCTCAGTCACAATTCTAACATCCTCTAAATTGCAAGCCTTAGAGAAGAAGAGAATGATGGTGAGCCAGTTTTCTAACAACATCTCTAGGGGAATGCAAGGTTTACTTGCAGGCTTGGAATTTTGCTGTGAACTCCAATGAGGGGAGGCTTTCCCCTAGTATTTGTAACAGATATCAAATAGTTATGTTCCATTTTCTGAAGTTTCTACTTTTCCCCTGTGAAAAGATAGCATTATCTTATATGAATACAAAAACAGAAATTAATTTTTATCTTGACAGATACATTTCTGAGGTTTTCTTCACAGAATCAACTTGGATTCAGTACTCGTACATGAGCCAGCCCACAGGAAAAGCTGTGCATTCACAGTGAAGCTTTACTTGGTCATCTCAGCAAAACTAAGCACAGAAGAGATGAAGGACAGTAGGGGGGGGAAGAGATGTACAAGCAAAAGTTGTAACTAGTCACAGATGCACACTAGCATTGCATTAAATAATTGTATAAAAGCCATTGTAAAGAATTTGATAGTGGAAACCTCAACTATTCTCCAGAAAGTAAGCCAGTGAGCAAGAGCAATGAAAAGCTTGTAAGACAGACTATTATTGTTGTGGATCACTGCCTTTCCAGGCCAGTATTTCAGAATTAACACTCACATGTAATAATGAAAATACAGAAACTAGATCTGCAAGCACATACGCTTATGTCTGTTTTGAGCACATAAGCAACCTCCTTAAGTTGAAGGAAGGCACTCATATGTTTCATGTAGACTACTCGGAACTTGAATATGCAAGCACTTATGGGATCAAGGTTATCCACGGGACAAAAGTGCACATACAGCACTACGAAACACAAGCAGCTTCTGATTTTGCATGTCAGCTATTTTTAAGGTATGTTTTAACAGATACCAAAACAAGTGCCCTTCATTTTTATTTTAATTTTCCAGAACTGATATAGCCTATTATATTTTTGTGGACAAGAATGAAGATATCATTTATTTTAGGACACATCCTGTTATATAAGAAGGAAGAAATATATTTAATAATTTGTATTCCTGTTCAAACTATGAAGAACTAATGATAACGTTACATTGTTATCAAGCAGCACATTTCTAGGTTGATTTGCAAGGCTAGCTTTTCAGTGTTTAAATTTCCTTTAAATCGTTCCCCCCTACACTTTCTGCCTAAGCCTGATTATTTTATTATTTCGGAGAACTTTGACAAAGCAGGAGTTAATACACTTGTCACATCCAATCAGCAGATAAACATTAGGATACAGAAAAGTTTTATAAATAAACTGTGATACCACTGTTTTCAGCTGGAGATATTCTGTCAAAGGTCAACCTCAGAACACAATTTAAGGGAGATCTGGAAATAAAAATAACACGAAGGCTGACCTTTAAGTAAAATCAAACAGCTGTAAAAAACAGTAATGAGATTATATATACACAGTGTAACAATGAAGGTTCTGCAGAATAAATTAAAAGAGGAAATGCTAACACCTATATTTCACTTTTACATGTTGGACAGAAAGTTAACAATCTCACAGGCACTTGCTGGTATTAGTTCAGGTACTTCCACCTCAGCCACTAATTCTCTCCGCAGCCAGCTTTTTGCCTCTATTAACCTATAGGTCATAGACACTAATCACACTGAATTATCCTTTTAGTACTAGCTTTTCTAGTGAAATAAACAAGAACTACTTGGAAAAAAAAGATATTGGAAATATACGATCATCTTTACTGCTCTGCAATTATAGCCATTATAAAGTCTTTAGATAAAATATGAAGAAATTAGGCATGCTTAAATATTATTTAACTAAACTACAATGCTGAAATATCCACCGAAGATGAGTTACTAGTAGATGATACAGCTATGTATCTGAGAGCATTCAAGCTGTTAGAAAATGAAATTGGGAGCAAAATATTCTCTTTTAAATACGGAATATCGTAAGAGACTTGTCCTGAAAATTCATATGATTACTTTTGGATACAAATCACATTTTTCAGACAAACTAGAGAAAATATGATTTTGTATGTCTTTTCCTCCAACATTTTCCACTGTGTACATTTAGCAGCGTTTTGTGCATAACAAGTTTCTAATACACAGGTTTATTTTCATGTTGTCAGTTTGGGTCTTTGAGGCAGATGATCAGAAATCAAGGTTAGCAGTTTGCTTATTTTATTATTTTTATTTTAAAACTGCAGGGGTACTGAGCAAGTAGCTCAACTTCAAAAATAAACTACTTTTAATTAACTCTGGTACCATCACCCAATATTAGTTGTCTGACTGACTTTTTCATAATAATTCTGTAATTGACTGGAATATAACTTTGTAACATTGACTGCTGTGTGTCTCTGTTACACTGTGCAATAAAGTGGTATTGGCACAATACTACTGCTCTTCTAAGGAAATCCATTGGTTGACAGAAAAAAGAGAACTGCTTTTGAAATCTGACTGCTATAGCTATTCATTATTAATGATCATGCAATAGCCCACCTTCCCTTTTTCATTAAATTACAAATGAGTATGTTCTATTAGTTTAAAGCTGGTTATAAGAATGACAAAAACAGCCATTCTCTGATGTATGAAATATGGTCAAATTGGGCATATATAAAGTAATAAAGATATGAGTAAAACAAATGGAATAATTTGTTTCAGTTAAAATCTTTTCTGAATGACTGGAAAATTTGCCACTTTATCATCATTTTTTCTTATTTTTAATCAATTCTGAACATACCTAGAATATAGATTTAGCGCAGGCATTTTCTGAATCAATTAGCTTGATCACTGCTGCAATCAAACGTCCAGATCACAGCCAGATTTTTCAAGTTAACTCGTGTCTTAAGGATTTAGATAGGTGTCTAGTAGCTTATTCAAAAGTGCATAGTCACTTAAAATATTTTAACAGATGTAAACATTTCAAGGTGATTCTGAAAAAAACCAGCAAACATCCGATCTCACCTTTTAGTTCCCCAAACCCTTTAATTCTTACTGCACCATTTTCATTTAAATAAAATATTCTACAAAATGAATAATTTGCTTGTTTCTTCTGCATCCTAAACATGTTTCCATTCTACATTTTAAGAATTTAACATAGCTTTGAGTATCTTCATTAGAAAGTCTTAAAATGCTAATGCAAAAGAAAAAAAACAAACAAAAAAACACAACAATGAATTTAACTCAGTCTTCACTTCTTGTTTGAGAGATGAATCCAGAAGTTTCTTGTCATTATATGCATAATTTCCTGATACTTCAACATGATCACAACAAATAGCATGGCAATGAATAAACAGCACACCCATTTTTCATGAGGAAATGGGTAATTCTGTGCTGGAAATGATAAATCTTTTAAAAAAAATAAAGCACCCACCAACCACGGTGAGGGTGTAACAGCTTGGATGCATCCTGAGGAGGGAAAAAGAAAAAGCTTTTGTAGGCCAATCTTTATAAATCTTTACCAATTTAGCTTTCTTTCTACTGCTATTGGTGCTTAAGAGGTTAAGACTTTATTTGTGAAAACAGAGAGAGATAGCAGGGAATCATGTTGTCTGCAGCTTCATAAGTCTTGCTTAAGATCCTTTTCAATTACCATCCATTTCTCCTTTAAAAAGGGACAAAAAAATAGAGGAGTGGAAACAGGTCAGGGCAGTCTGTGACAATGACAGTGTGATGGGCTTGGACCCCCTGTGGTGTTTCCATCTGCTATCATTAAGGTGACTACTCAGACATGAAAAAATCCCTCTTGCTGTGCTGACAGGCAGACATCAAGAACTATGACAAGGCATTAAGACAGAAAGTAGAGACAGAGATGTCATATTCCACAAACAATACTGCCTCAAACAAGACCTCTAAAATTTTATTGGAATTTAAAATAAAAATCAAAGGGCTTTTACCTGGAGGTTATCAAACTTCCTCTCATGTTAGTTTGACAACGAAGATACTGCTGACAGTCACAGTCACAAATGCTTGGCTGCTACCTGTAAACTCCGCCATAAGGAACCCAATTTTTTTTTGCTCGCTCTTCAATAAAAGTGAGTTTTTCTCATCAAAAAGCTGAGAAGGAAGACTGAGGCCTGATGGTTTGGAGCATGTTAAACATCAGAGTCTTTGGCGGATCACGTAAGCAATAACGAGAAAAGAATAAACTAACAAGGCAAGTGTCTACGATAAACTGTTTTCCTTCCTAACAAACGAAGTCCAAACAAATGATAATTAAATTCATATCGAATGTTAAAGGAAGTGTGAAATGACTGCAATGCTTATCTCGGTGTAAAGTAACAAAATGAGCACAGGCTTTTAACCAGCAGGGGGGGCAACAGGATTATGATTGAGCTCTGACCCGTTGGCACGGGGAGCGCAGGCAGATGTGGCAGCGGCACCGGGCGGGCGCTCAGCCCCCGGCCGCAGCAGCCCTCCGCAAAGCCTGCGCTCGTCGTGCCCAGCTGAGATAAACTGCTTTGCTTCTGGTCTTCCCGTGTTCGGCAACATGTAGCGGGAGAGCTCCTCTCCTTCTTGCCGAGCCATAAGTGATCAATACTTTGACAACAATATCGCAAGCCTCATTTAACAATTTCTGACGGCATCTCAACTTGCCCTCAGCAGAGCAGCCTCGATGAGCTGCCGGTGCGCATGAGGCATGCCATGCTGCTGCGTTCCTTTCAGAAGCTGACTGGGAACGTCATTGCAGAGGGTATTTGATTTCTAGGATTTCACCCTTCCATCAGGCAGCCTCCAGACATACGTTGCACCCAGTCCTTGGGCACATAGTAGTGTCGCTCAGTTTGCTGTTTCATCACTGTGAAGACTGTTCTCAATCTTAGCTCCTCTTCCTTTTGCCACCTCCATTGGACTAAAAAGCAATTTCTCTGTGAACACTACTAACACCTGAAGCATGGTTAGGGATTTTGGTATTCTTCAGTTGCCTCTGGAGCAAGCTCTCATCTCTCCTTCTGCACAGTCTCATGTATTTGTTCCCAAACCCTGTGTGTCTTCACCCGTGACAGTAACCGAATGACCTCCTTGTTAAGTTGCCTTCCAATCTCACCTATCAGAGCCTCATTAGAATCACATGCTAGGCAAGGGGAAGGAGTGTTAGGCAGAGCAATAGATAAAAGCTCTCTGCAATGATAAATTGTTTATTTTAAGCTTCCGGTTTGAGGCCAAGATTTTTTTATTATTATTATTATTTTAAGTATTCCAGTTCTAAAATGGCTATGGTTAATAACAATTAACCTAAATACTCAATTCACTCTCAGTGGAGAGTGAACCCTAGGAACCAAATGTTTCCCAGACTGTTACATGAGTTCCCGTGGTATTCTGATACCTATGAATTAATGAGTATTAATCAGTTAAAATCAATCTTTGAAGTACCTAACAATTACTCACAGAAGAGTAAAACAATACCCTAAGAGTTGAAATTATATTTGTTGCTCACTGAATCTTACATGCTTATTCAGTCTGTAGCAATATGAAAAAAATGCATTTATTAAGATTTGAAATCTGATTTTTCATAAATTTTGAATTTTGGTAAGCTTGTAAACTTACTTATGTCAGCTATACAAGAAAAAGTAAAAAACCTATGGATAGTTCATTTTCTTCTGCCCAGCTACAGAAGAAATGCAGACATGACAGCTGTACTGGTTAACAACACTTAAATTATTTCAGCCACTGGTTTAAGATGAGTTTTTGCTTTATTTAGATTAAATGCGATTTAAAGCCTTAGAGTCATTTAGTCTAAACTAGTTGTTTAGGATTTTACTATAGTCTATGGGATGGGATAAGTCCTTCCTAGGGCAATTCACATCGGTTTTAGCATTAAACTTTTCACATAGTTACTTAGCACTCCTTTGACAATATAAACAATTTTGACAACTAGTTTATATTAGGTACTTGACTGCTATTATCAGAGATTGTAACCCAGACTTCTGTCTCTTTAATCCAGGCTTCTGTCTCTTAAAGAGAATTCTAGCATGAATTTCAGTGAAAAAAATACAATTTATATTCAAAAAGATTGGAATAATGAAATATGCACACAAATATTAAATAGAGGCTACAATCGAGGTTGCCAATGCACCTCATAATCAAAAAGCTTTTGCCTTTGAAGCATCCATACCTAATCCTTCCTATTTACACCAGCTGAAGTTATCTGACACCATTTAGCCCCCCATTTTGACACCATGATGCACCCGCCTCCCCCAACAGGCTTTTACACATCCCATGACACACGTTGACATGGAAATAGCCACGCTCACGGAAGTCTCAGCACAACCAATTTAAGAGAGTACAGAAAAGACAAAAATATCCCCTCATGTCAAGATTTTGAAAGAATAATTCATAGAGATAAGGATAAAGGGAAAATCAGGTAGTTTTATTTGGGTTAAACTGAAGTCAGGAAACAAGCAAGAAATCAGAAACTATAGGAATAATCCATGCTAAAAAATGGAAACTCACACGTGTAAGAAAAATTCGCCAGAAGAGCTTGACTTCTTCCACATCTTAATCATCATCATTGTAATTAGAAGTGCTTTAGCTAACATTTGAAACAGCAAACATATCTATTGGTGGCTATGGGTCTAAAGACTGGGACTATGAATATCCTGACCATCATATCTAAGTAATAACAGTGACCAAAGTTCTTACCAACCTCTCTGGAATTGTGGAAGAATATCAGACAGCACTGGTGCTGAGGTCTGCAACGCCTGTGCATCCTGACTGAGCAGGTGGTTTACCAATATTGGCATTGAGACCTGTGCTTGAAGAGGACAGGAATGACAGGTAGGCTGCTTAAACTTCTAAAGGCACATCCAGTTAATTATATTACTGAACAATATGCCTGAAGAGAGGCAAAAAACAGTGAGAAATAAGATTTTCCAATATTGAAGGAGAAAAATAATTGTCCAATTGTACAGGAGAAGATATGAGATTGACAAGTACCTTCCCCTCCTTGCTAAACAAAGCTTACTTTTTCCATTGTGAAACTAGGACTGAAGATGCTAAGTATTAAAAAAGGACAGAGTTTGCACAAAGAGTGAAGGAAAAATCAAGGATATGTCAATAAAAGCAAACACTCCAGTAAGGAAACTTACAGGGATAGAGCATGGTACACACAGAATAAAAACAAACCTGACGTGAACTTCAAGAAATCATCAAGAAAATATCAAAGTGTAAATAACATCATAGGGGTCCTTTTTTATTTTTACAGCTTGTTTTATGTGCCTTTTATGTGTAGAAGAAATAAATAAATAATATTTTGTTTGAACTTTAATCAACTCACAGATTCCATGAACAAAAGGTCTTATAGGTAGCAATCCCTGTTGTTTTAAGAAGAAAAAAAAGGGGTTCAATTCCCAGAGACCCCTACAGTAAAACCTGGGACCATTCATCTACAATCAATGTGGGTTTCATTGACATTGAGTGGTGCATTGACGCCCTATATAAAAAAAGTTTAATCTAGCAGACAAAAGTAGAACAGATCAGGCATAATTTGAAAAACAAAACAGGATTTATTTTATTTTTTTAAGTTTGTAGTAACAGATTAAGTTTGTAGTGACAGATTCTTTACTGCAGAAAAACTGTAAAGTGACTGTCACCTTTCTAAGGCTGTACTTTAAGTAGGTGTTGAGAATTATGCAGGAATCACTGGGCAAAATCCTCAGTACAGCCACCTTTCCTGGTTTTCTGGTCTCTGAAATGAGCATCTGACAATGATGAATGGTATCTTAAAGTATCTCAGTATGTTCATCTGAAAGGTATCTTTATTCATAAATATACCTTAACAATTTCACTCAAAGGCACGCTGTGTGGAGGTAGTCACATTCTCTATCCAAAAATATAGATTGTTAAACTTTAAATTACTCTAAGCTATTTGTCACTGCCATTCAACTGAGATATGATAATCATTTGAGAGCTCTTGGTGGGTTTCTTTCAGGGCAAAACAGGTTTGCCCAAGTGAGCAGATCTTAACATCCTTGTCCCTAGTCCTAGTGAACCCAGCTGCTGTTGGCAATCAATAACAGTAGCCATCTAGTGCATAACGTTGTGTGTCACGCAACATGCCTTTGAACAGATCTACTTAAAACAAGCCTGACAGTAATGGCTTGCAAGAATAGACTTCCACTGCTTCCAGTACTGATAGAGCACATCTGATATTAACAGTGGCAAAGTTCTCAAGAATTCCTCTAGTTAATATCTTAGTAAAATATCATAGGGAAAAGTAGAATTGAAGAGTGGTAACAGAAATGGAACAATGGTGAAACATTGATAAAAAAAACACAAATTAGGATTAGACAAATTGAATATGACAGGCATGTATTTTTACAAAATAATGCCTTCAAGCCATTCTCGGATTAGCCTATTCAACAATAAGACAATTTGTGGATGGAATTATTTCACCTCAGACAGGTTCTTATGTAAACTTTGAACACAATAGCACAGTTAAGAAGCTCCCAATGGGTAACCTTAATTACTTAGAGAAAAAACTGAACTACAGAAGTAATGAAACAGAAGAAACTTTGTTTAATATAGTAATTATGAGAAATGCTAATTTACTATTTAACAACAAAAAAAACACCTGTATTGCTCTGTCCCTGGATCTCTGCGGGGTAAAACAATTGTTCTGCCATAAACAAAAATGAAAGGATGAGATGAATGAAAAAGCCCCTTTGGGGAAGGAATGAAGAGAACAAGACATAGCAGTTTTCAAGAAGCAGCAGCTACATTTTTTTTTTTAAACATTACTGTGTATTTGTTGAGTTCAGAAAGACACTGATTTAAAATATCTTACAGTATTAATTAGACTTTTTTGCCCCTGAGCATATTTTATTCATGGTATTTGAAGCAGGAAGTCTCCATATAACCTGAAAATTACATGATATCTGGCATTTTGTCAGATTGATTAAGAAATTAGTATTTTGACCTGGCAAGAATAAATAGTTCTATAGACACCCAAAACATATCTGATGCTGGAGAAGTGAGTAAAACAAAGAAAGAATAACTGATTAAAATAGCATTGAAAACTCGTTTATGTAGGAACTTGGGTATAGCCTCAAAAACACTTAAAAATTTTGGACTTCCTTTTGTAGTTTGTCAGAAGCTATTGTCACAGGAAAAAACTCCCTCAAAAAAAAAAGTATATATATAATCACTAGCTCAAAGAGATTTTCAATAAAGAACTCCAGGAAGAGAGCCAGCTTCTACAGCTGCTTTCAAAGGGGATGAATTTTTAACATATAAGAATGAGCATTAGCTAGCCCTTAGTGATGATGGTGTTTCAATGACTCTAGAGCAATTTCATTCAAATTTTAATTCCTTAATGGATCCATAAATCAATATTTATTTTTTTATTTATTTTAAGTAATTGTACTTAAGCATAGAACAGATTAGTAGTAGATACTGTCAGGCTTCCCAGGAGCCAGACGATTTTACTGATATAATAATGAACTTCGTATTAAGGAAAGACATGTGCTTGTGGAAAATACAGAGAACTGAAGAGAAACTGCAATCCGACCAACTTTGAGACTTTTTTTTGACAATGAATTTGTAGCTTTAGAAACTCTACATGAAGAGTTCAACTACAGAATGGCAAGTACTCTCAGAACTCTCCAGTAACTTCACTTGCCCATTAGGCTGGAAGAAAATACAATAGTTATAATCAAAGCATACATCATTTGTCACCTCCGTAAAAACAGTTGCTAGAAGGGGCAAAAAAGTAAATGCAATTGTTTCCAAAACTTATCACTGCATTTTGTCTGGATGAACATATGACCATCCAGTTAGATAAAGAACAGAATAAAGAAATTTTGCATATGTTGTTTTCACCTAAAAATATGCTGGTGATATAAAGAATGAGCTAAGACCACATGGCAGATAAGTCAGGTGCTTTCTCACTCAAAATCACATTGATAGAAATTAAGCCCATTATGTTTGTTAACTACCTACAAACTAGAAATGCCAGCGTAAGTTTGTATCAGGGCTTGAATGCTACTGCCACCTCTGAGAATTATTCCTGTGTATCAGTGTCATGACTATCCATCCCAGTTGAGTACAGTGAGTCATTTACCTGGCAAATGCCCAATTGTACAAGGGATATTGTTATGACTCTGATGCATGAAAGGCCCTATGTATTGATCCCTGGTGGTAATCTCAGTGGTCAGCAATCAAAGCTATAAAAGCCCAACTTTTCTGAATGAAAACTTAAAATTATTTAATTCTGAAAAACTTAATAGTTGAAATAAAATTGGTCATTCCCCTTGCTCTTTATCACAGCTCTGGACTGATTCTCTGAATAATTTTCCAGTCATTTTTCATTGATAAAGTACTTCTCATGCATCTTTGTCATTTCTATATACCTGAAAAAAGCAAGTTAAATATGCAAAATAACACCACAATCAACTCTCAAGAACCGTTACATGCATCTGCATTAGTATTTTAACTTAGAGCCAGAGAATCACCTCTGAGGGAGATCTCCCAGTTCTCCCCACTTGCACACTTTCTTTCACACCAGTCTTGGAATAAATGAGTTTGATTCCATTCATATGAAGCTAAGCAAAAAGTTGCATTGCAGCAACTCATCTAACAGGCTCCAACCATGAACAGGCATTCAGTCCACAGACTACACTTGAGCTAATCAAGTAAAACCTACAAAATTGCACCTATAATGCATGTAGGACCATCAGCATTGAATCCTTTGCTTTAAAGATCCTCCATGCTATAGGGCTTGCTAGACATGTCCATCTAAGCTCTCAATGTTTCTGACGCTTTTTGCCTATGAAGAGAAGAGAGTCAACCCCATAGCTATCACTATTGAATGCAAAAGGTCGCATTAAAATCTGAATATTTAGTTCATCTGTGAAGTACTATACTATATGAAAAATGCCAAGTATAGAGGGGCTTCTTGTTTATAAACCATAAAGTCTGTTGCAGTTCATAGTCTTGAACAATTTTTTCCTAAATTATCTCATGTGAAGCTTAACATTCCTTCAATGCATCAGATATTTTGCAAGTTTTAACTTCTGTACTTCATATTTTATGCTCAAGGCAACTATTTCTTTCTTATGAAAAAACTTCAAAATGGCGTTTTCAGCATAAGAACTGAAGTAACGAAAGGCCAACACAAAATTCAGAGCTTTCTCTATGAGGTTTATTTATCAGCGTATAAATGCTGATACCCTCAGTATTTCTACATATCCTATAAATAAAGGCCATCCACAAGACAAATTCCAGGTAGTCTCTAGTATGTCATGTTGGTTACCATTGTGTACAGAATTTCCATAACCGCAATGCTCACTCTCTTCACACATTCCCCCCCACTTTTTTTTTTATGAAAAGGCACCAAAATGGGAAATACAACATTTCATATGTCTGGACCCTGTGAGGGCAGCAAGGGCAATTTTATTTTATAGCACATTACAAAATATAATCATAACCATGTCATACTAGTTCCTCACATGTATTTCATTCTCCAGTCTAGCTCATTCGTAGAGCTCACAAGTGTGAAAAGCAACAAGAGTGTTCACCCTTACGTCTATTCTTACCCAGGACCTTCTGCAGATGAAAAAAGATGAGTCAAGGGAATACCTCCAGAAGAGGCATTGCCCATGCCACCTCCTAAAGAGGAAAGATCTTTCCCTCACAGCAAATTTGGTTTTGATAAAAAGGATCTTTCAGCCTGGTTTTGCAACCTATGTTGGAAAGTTGATGTTCTTTTTGTTTCTTTGGTTGTTTTTTTTTTAAACCTATGTTGGTGGACAGCACCATAAAATGACTGTACGAATAGTCCAAAATGAACTTAAGGAGTGAATTCCTTCAATACACTTAAGTAATGAGGACAGAAATTCTTGATGCCTGGCACCGTGGAACGAACTTCCCTTTCATCTCATCCTTTAACCCTTGTAGGATTAAAGGACAACGAAGATATGAATAACAGGCTTGGATCACAGCAAACAGGTCTTAACAGAAGTAACAATTCGCACTTTATGACTTACTGCTGAAAAAAATAGAGATCAGCGAGTTGATGAGCTGAATGTTAATTGGAAGACATCTCTCATTGACTTTTCAGTATCAAGAGAATACATTTTTCCAGTTCCTTACAATAGGATAAACATAGCAACAGATGTAAAATCAAAGAAATCAGTAGAATCAATGATGAATGTAATCACAGAGATGACATTAAAAGTGTCTTCTTTTTTTCCTAAAGAAACCTTTCCAAAAGACTCAGTGCCTGATCATTGGCTTCTCTGAAGTTAAAGAACAGACTCTTGATATTGCCCTCTGAAATGTTACTACTATGCATCGAGATGCTGTACAAGGAAACGAGGGATCTCTGAAGAACAGTGGGAAGTTCATGCCAGCTGCCAGACATGAGGCAAATGGGTGATGCTTTTGGACAGAGGGCCCACACTAGTTCCTTCCAGCACCACAAAAGCTGTTAAAAGTTCTGTCAAATTTCACAGAAGGCATTAGGTATTGTTCAATACCTCTTAGTCTATTTCCTCCCTTACAGCCAAAACAATTTGCTATCCAGATGCAGAGAAATAGATAGACATAATTCAAAGATGGAGGGAAGTATAAAAAACAGCCTGTTTCCTGTCTTTTTTAGGACAACTGTGAAGATGACCTCTGAAAAAAAAAAATATGCAGAAGCCATTTGGACAGCTTATAACAAATTGAGTCAAATATGACTATGTCACAGCTACAATGATCCAAATACAGAGGGCTCTATATCCTAATGATTCTTCTAAGTTATGTGAAATAAATATTTGTTAATTCCCACTGATTTAAGTCACCTTTGCACATCTCTATTTTCCTTTTATATTACAGCATCAAGGAACAACCAAAATTAGATTAAAATGGTTTTAATCAAAAAATCTACATTCTTTTAGCTATATGATGAAAGCTGAACTTTTCAACTTCAACCTATGAAAATAGAGTCAGAAGCCATTACTGAGAAATCAAAATTTATAACCAATACACAATTTTGTCAATGGAATAATGCCACCTCTTGAAAAAAAAAGCAAAGAATAAACAGTATCAAACTTGCTATACAAACAGAAAAAAAGGTTTGGTAGCATATTACTAGGTGACATTTGGGTGTTCACTACTCACCCACAACAACTGTTTCATATTTAGTATTGCTGTATGTATGCAGCTATAACCATGCATCAATGTCATATGAAGGACAGTGCACTGTATGCAAATCAGAGTTCAACAGCCTTCGTCTACACACCAGGACCTATATTCCCTGTAGACACATGACATAATAGCTTGGCATTCCACAGGAGTAAGGAGCAGCACATAAGAATAATCTAACCTGTGGGTGCAAGCACAGAAGGATTAAAGTAGATTATGTTGCACAGTGCTTATGTCAAGAATGTGTTTGTTTCCTTTTTTTTTTTTTATTAAAAAAGACTGAGGAATATGCTTCTTTACCTACAGTATGATTTGGTCATATATGATTTAATTAAGAGCTCGTCTGCACATATACAATGCTTGATTCAATGACGATTTAAGATAGTCAGATATGTCAACACTGTGGAAACGGTTAGACAAGTATTTACTAGATACTCGGGGGAATGCACAATAAAACAAACTTTTTACCTCACATCCAGTTTACAGTGTAATAAGCAGGAACCATAAACCTGAGATCAATGAAGTCAAAAGCAGCAATAAATTAGTGATCAAAATTCTACCAAAAAGGATAACCATCTCACTTTGCAACAAAGCTACCAATGTAACCACACTTTGCCTGATTTTTTAATTAATTAAATGATTGACCCTGTGAGCTGTTGATCACATAAGTAATCCTTCCATGGAACCTGTAAGGAACCGTGCATTCTGAAATTGTATGGAGGAAGCAAAAAAAATCCTTCTCAGAAAGCACTGAAAAAATACTTGTTAAAACGGTTATTACAGCATAGAAGACTATATGAAAAGTGAAATACAGTAGAAGTATAGTTTTGATTGAACAAGATCACATACATGATATTTCTGGCAAATATTAGTATGAGCAGGAATAGAGCTTGAATAAAGTCAAAGCAGAGTTCTACTGTGATCTATGAACAGGTTAGTAAGCATAGTACTGATGCGTGTGTGGAAAATCTGATTCAATGTGGGTTCCTTATGCTCAAATGTATTGTTGCATTATGCATATAGCAGGATATCCCTACATAAGTACCTCAAGATAGTGCAAACCTATAAAATAAGTATCAGAAAAGTTGCTTGAAGTGATCAATAAAAAAGCAACATCAAGCCTTCTGAAGACTTAAATGGTTCAGAGATAAGAAGTGGAAGAAAAGGTTTCTGCTTGCTAAACCTGTTGACAGTTACTATCCGTTGGCATAATTTTTAGGTATTTGGAATATCCAAAATATCAAGAATTGCCTCAAAAATCTCAAGATTTCCAAAAAAATATGAGCCCAGACTTCCCATTTAGTTTCCAGCAGGACATCCAGCTCTGCTTACAATAAGCATTCAGCAACAATGCAATTACTGAGGAAACGTGCCCTGATTCTTCTCTTGGTCGATCACAGGGCATTGGGAAGAGGGGCAGAGAATCAAATGTTTCCATAGCATAGCCTTGTACACATAGCATAGCCTAAGTTCAAGGCTTATTGTCTTGCTGATTAACTCAGGTTAAGGTTACATTAAGGATAACCACATGTTTATATTGATGTGCAAGTATTTCAGCTTCAGAAAGCTTTTAATTCTGAATGCTTATGACGACAAAATGTGATCATGGATTGATTTCAGTTGAGAAACATCCACATAAGGAAATGTAAGTGCAATTGTCAATCCGTACTGCTATGTAGGTAGCACTTCACAAGCACACGGAGAACTAAGGCAAGCTAAATAACAAGGTATTTAGCTGGCAACATCTGCAAGCTCTAGTCCTCTAAGCTAATTGTTTCTATGGTAGCTTTAACAGGAAGCATAACTTTCTCTCACTTATGTTTTTTGCATCCAGAATATGAAAATGCTTAATTTTAGATTTGAGGAACATCAAATTTTATTTCACTCCTAACTACAGCCAGGATAGGACATAATGGTCAGCAATCAAGAGGTTTTCTTCATTTTACATTTTTTTAACATTGAATGTAAGCCTTCACTAAAGTACAGTGGGGTTATACTTGTTTTCCAGTTATCTACAATAACTTTTTTCTTCTGGCAAAGAAATATGTTTTTGTTCCCCCCGCCCCCAAAGCAAAGTTGGAAAGAACAACAGTTTATAATAAAGCAGAATATGGTATTATAAAAAGGAAAAATCCTGGGTTTAGAACTAAGCATTCCTGGAAGAGTTAAGACATTGCCAATTGATTTACTGAGTGTTCACAATGAGTTCTGTAAGTTTCTATTAGTTGGGTAACGTGTACAAAAGAGTGACAACAGTTTTGTTGAGAGTATTTTAAGCCAAGACCAGTTCAGCCTGTCTGTGCACTGTGTTCTGAAGATACAGCTTTTTTTCCCCCCCCCCTCTTCTGACTGACATGCTAAGAGCATCACAGGAGCCAGGGGCAATACAGAAACTGGAAAGACTGAAGAAAGTTGTTGGGAAATGTTAGCAATGTTACTGAGTGTCTTTGACATCTTCTTTGGCACAGTGAAAAGCTGAAGCTTCTTCCTGCCCTTCCATCATCCTTGCCTGATATGCTAAACCCTCATGTCTTCTGTGGCATTTTGCATGAACTTGCCTAGCTACTCAGCACAATAGTTAGCTATAGGAAACAATGACCACCTGAAACATCGATATTTCAACCACTTTCTTTCTGTGGAAGAGCAAAGAAACTGAAAGAAACCATAAGGTGTGATGTTACATAGTGCACCAGAAAAGACTTAAATTTATTATGGCAATAAAATTGTTCAAATACTGGAGAAACAAAGTACAGGCTAAGCTGGAAAAAATAAAAAGTCAGCAAGTTCTAAGTACATCTTTCAGCTGTTCTTGAAGTCAAACCTAACCTAACAAAATCAGTAAAGTACTCCTGTTCTCTTCATTTGATTTTGTCAGACTATAACAGGCACCTAACACTCATTCAGGCACTGTAGTGCAAACCTTGCTGTGTGAATGTCATCTTAAGTTGTTTTAGTTTATTGGTCAACCATTAGTCAAAAAAGATATCTATATCTGAAGCGTATATCCCACTGATCAAAGGTAACAATTTAATGGAATCCTTTCATTTGGTAAAAGGAATTTTCAGTATACCTTAGAAGAGGTTAACATTTTAATTTGCCCAGGTGTTACTATCCTTTCTCAGGAGTAGTACCTGTCTTCAAACCCCTCCGTTAGTATTTTTCATGATCCAGTAAAAATCAGCTAGGAAGGTTGTTTAGTTTCATAGAATTTTTTCAAAACCAATTAATGAAAGGAATTGGCAATATATTTTTATATATTTTAATAACTTTAAGATTATTAAGAAATAGATGCAAGCCTCCCCCTCAACCCCAACTCACCAAAACCACTCCTCTTTTGAGCAAAGGTACTTCATAATTCATACAGCTATATAGAGCGCTACTGAGCAAATGCCAAGATTCTTTCCTAAATCAAGCTCTCAAATTGGAAAAGCTGCTGAAACATACCCCACCTCAGATAGAGATCCTGGAATAAAGAGGGGATGGCAGGAAGCTCTTTTATATATAGACAGACACAGAAGACACTGCTGTTCCTGTTTAGCTCATAATTGTGGAGCAAATGTAGAGAGATGAGGTCTGTAGCTTTGAACAGCTGCTTCTAATTTATCAATCGGTATCTTCACCTGAACAGTTAAATTACATTACCTACTCAAAAGAGCTGATGTTGACATCACACCTATTGGCATTTTCCTCTACAAACCTATAGAAAATATGTTTTTTTACTGTTGTTAACTTTGGCAGAACACAATACATGTTCATAACTTCTACGTATCTACCTATTTCCAATATTCATGGATGTGGAACCACATGCGAAAGAGGCAAAAGCATGGAATAAAACTAGTTTTCCTCTCTCCTTATTTTGCCTTTATAGGCAACCATATAAATCACTGGTAATTATATACTTGTGATGGTCTTTAAAAACTGAAAAAATGCATTAATTATTTCCATAATTTGTAGTTTACAAGTGGCATACATTAAAATAAAAAAGGACTACGCAATTCTTTAACTCCCAAAGAGTAGATGCATAAACTACATGTTTCTTTGAATGTACCTAGCATATTATCCCAGTTTTCATAAAAATATTTTCAATATATTTGCACAGCTTTCACGCCAAATTTTCACTGCAAGGGGATTAGGTTTATATTTTTCTGAATTTGGCAAGGACAAGAGAGTCTCAAATCAAGGAGTACAGAAGTCTAAATAAAGCAAAAATCCGCCGTGCATTCAAAATTCGATACGAACATTACATGTCATTGGAAAAAAATAAAGGTAAACTTTACAACTGTGAAATGTTTATACTCCACAGTATCAGTGTGCTGCAGTTTAGAACTCAAATTCATGGAGCTGTTAAAAATAGCTGATTGTGTAAGATATGCAATCATCACCATCACAATATTAAATCTTATAAACCTTTAAGAAATGCTAGTGAAATTAGCTTTCAGAGAGAACTAAAATGAATGCTCAAAATGAGGGATAATTCCAGAAAGCCAGATCAAATTATCCCAACCTTCTTGGTTTCAGAAATCTCAGGTTTCAGAATCTCAAAATCTCACTGTTTATACAACAGGTATATAATTTAAATATAGGACTACAATTACGGAGGGTTTTTTTGGTATGGAAACTTAAAACTATATCTCATTTGAAAATGTAAGCTTTACATGTAAAAACACAAATAAAAAATTGGGACTATAGTATGCTTGAGCTGATGCCTCCAGATGTCTCCATTTGTGTACCCAACTTCATTTTTCACATGTCATTGTGCATCTAACTTAAAGAAAATTAGATTACATATATCATTAGTTTTAATAGCTTAGAAGAAATAAACAGGCCAGATTGTGCATGGCAATTAAAGAATTATAGCTTTGTATTGCATGGGCAATCACGTTTTTCTTACTCTACTTTACAGCAGAGTACTGATATACATGCAGAAGCCTGTATTCACACTATCAAGTCATCTATGACATCTTGTACGAGATTTTTCAGTTTTGTTAATTTTGTCTTTTGCTTGAAGAAGATTGTAATATATTGAAGGGAAAAGTTTTTCCAGCAGCTCAAACACAGATTATTCTCTATTGCCAGATTATTTTATCTCTTACTGTATTCCATTACTGGTAATTCATCATTTCAATTATGACAAGACCTACATATTTGTACAAATTAAAAAAATTCTTGCCACATAATTCTGCCACATACTACCATACTACTCAATATAGTCCAGTCCAGATGAGTCTCTAACATTGACCCTGGTTACAGAAAGAAGAAAAACATCCTTTACAGAAATATTGACCCTACTAAGTCAATGACATTACATACCTCTACCCCACATTATGCAAGCTTAGATTTTCTGAATTAGTGTAATAATTACCTGTTTATTTAAATTTATTTTCAAACCGTGCAGATACAGGAGTCAGTATCTTACTGAAGTGATTTCTGGTATTTCATGAAGTATTTGGAAGAAGAAGTATTGTAACGAGCATTATTTTTATTGAATCTCAACTTATATCTATTTTATGCACGTTATAACTTACTGGATTTTTAATTATACTGTTTTATTCTCATCCTAGTTGAACTATAGTTTTTTTCATTTTTACTTCAAATAAAATATTCTTACTCTTTTTGAACAGAGGTCTTTAAGCTATTTGTATTTTTACTATAACTTTCTTTCCTATCCCTGTGAAAAATATGAATATGAGATTTCAGATGGTGACATTTATATAATTGCATTCCAGTATTTTGCTACTACTTTATTTTATACAGTATAGAGTTCATCTATTTTTCTTACTCTCCTTCAATCCAGTCAATAGGAATTCCTAGATCTTTTTACTGAGCTATAATAATTTTTGAATCAGGAACTTGTAAATCGTGTAAATATTACAAATGGTTCTTTACATTGTGTAGCACATTTGCTATTAATATAGTTCCTTTGTCATAATAATTCCCACTTCCTTAGCTTTTCTAGGTTTCTCTGAACTTTCTATGACTAATGTCTAGCCTTAATCACATTTAAAAATTCTGTATCACTTGTGCATTTTTCTACTTCAGTATATTTTGCATCATTTTTGCATGTATAAACAAAGCATAAGGACAAGGTTATACTTTTTTAACATGACAGAAAGTTAGCAGTGTAGTATTCTAGAGATTCATATTCGCATCTATTTACATTCCTTCTCGCACATGTACAAACATATACGGGTAGATTGATGCCAAATGTAATTCAAGCCAAAAAGTTAACCTTTTGCCATCCTAAAAACATCTACCATTATTTCAGTCTCAGTTCTCTGTTTCTCAATCATGCTTTCTGTATAAAATACAGGAGAAAAAAAATATTTTGGTACTAGAGTGGTTTCATGACTCTGCATAGCTGAATGTAGACTATGAATATGTTTACAGCTGGAAACATTTAAATCATATAATTTGATTTTCCTCTTGCAAGGATATTTTTGAAAATAATACTAATATTACTTAAGGTGAGAACTGGTAGATCAGTTTGTAACACCCACTTTTATATACAAGTTTAATAAAACTTCTTAAATTAACATAAGAATTAGGTCAACTTCAATGCAAAATTTTCCTAGGAAACATTTTAGGGTCTAGAACTCTATTTTTATGTAATATACAAACATTTACACTTTTTTCTTGGAATACTTCAACACTTTTTCTTCACTTAAACATATCCACTATAGTAGCAGAAAAAAATTTACTCAAGTTCCTTTTTAGTGTTTTTGTTCCTTAGGTAATAAGTTATTCCAAAAGGTAACCCTACAAGGGACCCAAGTGAGATATATTAAAACCAAGTAATACAATACCCCTGGACTATTTTACATAATAAGATTTTTTTTTCAACTCCCAGATGTTGCTAAAGGACAGAAAAAAAAAGACCTGTAAAATTCTTCATCGTGAATCTTTTTTTCTGCAAATCCCTTTTTTCCCCCCTTTCAAAAGCAATTCTGAATAGAGGTAAAAGAAGACAAAACTTGACCCTTTGTGATCCCAGCATTAATAGGTCTGTTCATAATTCAATCTGTGTGTGTGTAGAAGCATCCATGTGGAAACATGCAGGCCTGAGAGACATAAAGCCTTTCCCTTTAAACATTATCTGACCCTATGAGTCTTATTCACAAAAGAAGGCTTACGTACACATAAGTTGAAAAAAAAGCATGCTTTCATTGTGCTACAGAGGGCCTACACATTTTACTCCTCATTCTCCAGGAAAACTCATCATGGAAGTGACACTTGTACAGGAATTGGGTGAGGGAATGGTAAATGAACACAGCACAGAAAAAAAAAAAAAAAAAAAAAAAAAAAGCACATGTAAAGAACAAGCTACTTCTCTCATTAAAATATAGGAGGGTCCTTTTCTGTGGCTGGTACACACCAGGGTAACTGTACTGATGTGAGAGATGTTGAGGTCCCCAGTACATTGCAGCCTCGTGACAGAACCATGTTTTATTGTTACACTAGAAGTATTTTCTTCTTTCACAATCTCTGTCCACCAAGGTGAGAGACAGCTGTGTCATTTGTACCTAGACTGGTAAATATTTCCAATATAGTATTCACAGTATTTCAAAGTCTTATGAACTGTTTATGATTATATACGGGTTTCAAGACAACTCTGACTGCAAGGTATTTTGTACCTTAAAATCTACCAGTGTTACTACAAACCCCCAGCAAATAAGAGTATCAATTATTTTTATTATGATTGTATATAAAGTCCACGAATTATCAATATCTCTTCATGTCTCTTCTGTTTAGTTTGGCACTGTAAAGTCAGCTGTCAGTTTAAATGCTATATAACTCAGAGTCCACGCATGTTTTCAGAGTGCTCTAAGCCACTTTGCACTGAACCTGTCAATTGAAATCTGAACAAGGGGCAGGAGATACACAATTGTGAGAATAGCAATAAGAGTTTACATTTAGTGAAACAAATCCTCAGCTGGTATAGATCAGCCAAGCTTCAACAACTTCAGTATTGATTTATAGTAGGATCTAAACTGTGCATCTCTTATTATTTTCTAAACCCGGAAAATCTTATTTTCTAAACCAGGTACCGGGGATCACAAGGAAGACTTTTTAGTAAGCAATGAGTGACCTAGTTTTGCAAAATGATGACTTCACCAGTTTTCAGCATTTTCCCTGTCAGTATAGAAGAAATGTTGCCCAGATTCAGAAAATCTCATTCTGTACCTATCTGTATCTTCATATGCCCAACAGTTTTCCAGATACAACTTTGACAGTGCTCAGCTTCTGGAATCTCAGAGGAATGTTAAGGAAAGAAAGAAATTTCATGGACTTTTATTAATTGCAAAACAGAAAGAAGACTGTTCAATAGGTAATCAGAAAAGAAAAAAAAAGACAACATGTGAGTAAGGCTGTGATGGCGCCACAAACGGTGATTTACTATAGGTGGAAATGTTCTGATTCAGCACCCTTTAAGAAATTTAAAAAAATAAATAAATCATATACCGCAGTGCTACTAATCATATGAAGCAATTGGTGATTGTTTATTAGCTTGAACATCTAATTAAGTTGTTACTGAATAAAAATCTAATCTTTGACTAGCTATATCTACATTTGATTATTTTGCATAGCACAGTTGATAATTAATATGCCCACTAATGTGATACAACATTATTTGAATTACACTTACAAGAAATTGTTTAGTTCGAGGAATTACAAAAACAAGGAATATTTAAAGGTAAAGGTGGATTATTTAACATGGAAGTATTGTTGAATCAGTATTCACTCTGATGTCAAATGATATTAAATTTAATATTGACACTTAAGGACATACAGACAACTGATTGAGTACTTCAAAAGACAGAACTAATGGGCCTACATCCTTAGAGCAATGGATGTTATAATTCCATCAAAGAGAATCAGAGAGCTGTGACTATATCCCATCCAGCAACCACTTTGCACACTGTGCCATTTGCAGCAGCTTCTCAGATCCTTCCAGTTGGTTCTTCGCTGTTCAGAGGTTAAAGCTGCTCACAGACGTAATGGCGAGTTCTGCCATTCAAGTTCAGACTCATTCAAACAGAAGTGTGATCTTTCCTACAGCATATGCTTGGGGATTGCGTGGTGCACTGTTTTGCACCACTTCCATACTTTCCAGTGTGATGAAGTCTTTATGAGGACAGTTAAAATACCCTGTTGAAGATTAATGAAACACTTGAACAGTTATTTCATGTGATCTGCAAGCATTAAATTAAATAAATTGGATTTGTGTATCTAAGGTGTTTATCTAGAACGAACACTTGCATGTCTAGAAATTTTAGTTACTGTAAATTAATTGAGTAACACTTACTGGAAGATCTTACACTTCTAGAACCAAAAGGATGTATTTTGTCCAATTAATGTATATTTCTTGCTTTTTCTCTGCATAAACTTTGCAGTTCCTTATTATTTTCATGGCCTTCAAAACATTTCAAGGACAGATCTGCGCAGTACTTTTTCAATTGTAATAGTAAGTGATTGTTTTCTATCTTCTTATTCCTGGTAATAAGCGTCATTAAAAGTTTTTCATTTGGTACATGCCTTTCAGCAGGCAGAGATAAAATTACCAAGTACATGGAACTGGAAAAGATATTTAAACTAACCTCGGACAGATAGTTTCAGATTTCTGAAATTATTTCAAGTAAGGAGCTCAAGATTGTAGTCTACATGTACATGCCACTTAGTGAGTCTGTTACACTTAAGAAAAAAATCAGCTCTTATAAATTAGTAGATAGCAAGGGAAAGTAATGTTACTGAAAACTAGTTAATGTCGAACACAAATTACCGATAGGAAAATGGTATAACATTGACATGGTTATAAACAGATTTTTAATTACTTTAATTAACAAGTGAAACATTAAGATGGCAGGTGGCATTGCAATAAGATGCAAGTATTAATATTATTGTATCTGAGGGAATAGGGTTTTTGTGCTATCAAGAAACCTGCATGGAAATCATTCCTCACTTCTACCTGCCATCAATTCTGTATTAGTATTTCATTTATAGAATATGCCATCAACTTCACAGCATGAGCTACTGTAAGAAAAATGTTTGATTTAATAGTTTTTGCCTGTAATACTTCCTGCATAATCTCATGATTAGCTTACTAAACCTTGACATTGTAAACTACACTTTTTACCTGAAGAATAGAACAAAGTTTAATGTTTTTCTTTAGAGCAGGAACATCATTCTAACGTAAGCTGAGCTACTTAAACTCTTAACTGAATACTGAAATATTTTGCTAGGGTGAAAAATCTCTGTTACATATTGATTTTCTAGTAAGAAGAATCTTGTAATATAAAATGTAGGAAACAAAATTAGAAAAAGAAAAACCTCCTCAGGTTCTTTAGAAAGTTGCAGAATTAACAAAAACTATGACATACACCAAACCTTCTATTCAGTACATTAGATCACTTTTTCATACTTATTAAAGTCAAACAGGTTTACTCTAGTGGAAGGATGAATCCATTCTCTACATGGGGTCAAATACAGTTCTGGAGTCACACATGACATTAAACATATTTACAGCTATTACACTGAATGCACTGAAATACATTGAATTTTTACCTCATTTCAAGCTTCCCACCTTTCCTTTGATTGGGAACACCCAACCCCTGGATGCTGCTCCTTTGTTGTAAGCGCATGGGCACAAAATGGTGAGCAGCGATCAGGAGAGAGCACATAGTCTTTGCTGTACACTTTCATCACGCAAGTAAAGGTACTGAAGCTGGCTCTGAGGGAGAAATCATCTGTACAAGTGGAAGGGTTGACAGAATGCATTTCCACTCTGACACAATGTGGGAAAAGTAATAAACTGCACTTGCCACAATTCCGTTTGCGGGCAGAATAGATAGCTGCACACTGGTTCTTACACAGAACTATGAACCAGCAACTTTAACATATTAAAAAATACATTTTAAAATTAATCTTAGATGTCAACCAAAAAGACTATGTGACTGTAATCATGGATCATGACACTACTCAGTTTTTGTTTGGTCATTGATTTAATTGGTAGAAGTTAATCTTCAAGGTATATATAAGCATATATATACACTGCAGAAAACACATGAATTGAAAGGGCTAGAAAAGAGGATAAGAAAGTAAAAGAGTCCATGTCAGACCCACTCTATATGGAATTAGGAAAATGAAAAAAAAAACGGGGGGGGGGGGGGAGGGGGAGGGAGAATGCAATGACTAGTGAGTTACCATCTAAAAGTACAAAAAAAATACAAAAACACTGTCTTTTTTGATGTCACATAGAAAAAAAAATGTTTTAAAACAGGCCTAAAAATGATGTTGCTTGTCACTTGTCTGTATGTACAGAGAAGTCTTTAAAGAACTGTCATTTCAAGTAAATATTATTCTTTAGACAGTATCCGATCTATGTATTTCCCAGGTAAATAATTTGAGCTCAAGAATAGCTTATCAGAACCATAATTCTGAGCATCTCTAAGCACTTCATCTTCCTGTGTTATATCATTAAAGGTTTGTATGTTATAAGAACAAAATAATTTGTTAAACATGTTCCTTCAACACCATTTGAGAGATATGTTGGAATCTTGTATCAACAAAACAGATATAAGTCACTGTGTATTTTTTTCACTCCTCTAATTGTATATGATTTTTTTTTACTGAACCGCTCATACCCATTAGTCAGCAGAGGACTGCTTTTTATAGCCAAAAAGTGCCTTTGCAATTACAGGAGTTAAAAACTCAAATTTTCAAGAGGAACCGGAGTCTAACTGGTTTAATAATTGTCTTCACAAAGAAAAGGGGAAATCATACAGTTACCCACATAGCTAACTGAAAGAATTTACAAATGCTATGCATGAGTTTTCATAGATACAAAATTATCACAGTAACCAATGCTTTATATTCAAGGACATTCCAGAGTATGAATAATTTGGGGGAAAAAAAAAAAAAAGAAAAAAAATCCTGAAAGCTGAAAGCCATCATTCTTTGTGAAGTTCATTTACTTCAATAAGGGCAGATGAGTTTTGTGTCAGACAATATTGATACTGACTTTCCAAGGTATTTAGTTATTTCTGATAAGCACAGCTAAGTTTATTCATGGAACTGAGTCATAAACCAATGAGAGACTAACGTTAAAATAGGATTATATATTGGTATAATTGGAGACTTTTGTGTGTGTTGCTAAAGCCAACGCACAGAAGAAAAATCAAGGTGTTAACTCAAGTCTAGAAGAGCACTTACTCTGCCTGTTGGGAAAATTATCATTTGCAACTTGGGTTCACAATAAACCATGGGAAAAAAAAGTAAATTTAAAGATTCAAAAATCCATCTCCTATGTGCATATGAAATTACTTGTGGCAATTGTTTTACTGGGTCATTAAGACGCATACTGATAGAAAACTGTCCCATTTTTATACGGAAATTGAAGTAAGTTTTTTAAAGTTAGTTACAAAGAAACAGTTTTTCTGGCCTTTAAATATAGTCTTTTATGTGTGGTTTTTTTTCCATATCTATCAATGAAATTACTTTATATAATTCACTTATTTAATCCTGCTTTAACTGTAATTACTCTGTTGTCATTGAAAGAATGTCTAATGATTTTCTCCTTCTGAGCATCAACAGCAAAATCCAACTGAAAAATGAAAAATATCACAATGGATATACATGGATTAAAAACCCAGTATGAAATGTTTTCATATATACATATATGTTATTTTCTTAAAAATTTTCATATAAGCATTCTCATGTACATTTGTTTTTTATTCCACACCAACCTGAGAAGGCATATATTTTAAACTTTATTAGGGCAGGCTTGGTTTACAATATAATAATAATAAAAAAAAAAGCACAGTCTTTTTAGAATGAATAACCTAAAAACTTCATACATCTCAAAGATGTTTTTTCAATGGTCAGTATTTCAAAGTTGGATAAACAGTGTCTAATTTATATGTAGTAGAGGGAAGGTTTTAAAAAAATGAAGACCATGCTATTTTTGACACAAGTCAACTGCTTCTGTATGGGCTGTTTAAATCCCCCAGTCTCCATCTAACGGAGATGGTCCTAGAACTGATACTTGTGCTCTACCTATGATAGGGTTGGCTTTGCATCTGTGTTTTTCACTTTCTGAACAGTAGGCATGCTATGACATGTTTGCCTTCCTCGAGGCACCTGTCAGAATGAATCTGTACGAGAGGATTAGTTATTAACTTAAACAAAACCAGGATTTCATCTGATGTCCCCAAATTTGAAACAATTAACACTATCCATCTAAGTGTGGTAATGAAATCTCTAGAAAGTAAAAAGGGTTTCTATACATTTGCTGTCAGAAGGACATCTGATTGACTAGTGTACGCCCACTGGTCTCATGCAGTTGCATCTGAAAATGAGACCAGAAGAGCAGGAGCAGATGGGTGAACTTTTAAGTAACTATAAAAGTTAAGGATGATTAGCCTTACCACAGTAAGGTTTTCTTCCTGGCACAAGCAAAGGGCTAGCAAAGTTTGCTATACAAGATATGTCTTTCATGTGAAAAAATATTGTTAGAACTCTGATTCCAAATATACGAGGAAATGCCTGGATGCTTGCAAAGAATCTCAGAACTTTATTTTGACAAATTATTTTGGCACTACTAATGAAATGAACTCACAGCACATAGAACTGCATTTTTATGCATAACTAAATATAAAGTAAAACACCTTCAAAGGAAAAATTAAAATCTTTTGTATAATTTGCTTGCAACTTTAATTGAAATTAAAAATACAAATACGATTTCCTTTTCCTTCTGAATATATTTAATTTTATTCTTGTATTGTGTTTATCTCTATCAAATGGAACTCTAATGGCTAAAAAGATATTCTGTTGGTTACACTTCAAACAGAAAAGATACATTTTCCCAACAAAATGAGTGTAACTTGTTTAATAAAGCAAATATACTCAGACAATTGCAACATATGCATTTCAAAGACCAAGATCTGTTCCTGATCGTCCTGATTTGTTTCCTTGCATAACACCTGAAGCTGCTGGAGACAAAAACTAAAAAGCTCTACAATCCTGCTTTTCAGAGATTTTCTGAAAGCCTTTGGAGGAGAAGGCGTGAGTCCAGGTTTGTATGCCACTCAATTAAATGAGCAAAAAGCCACCAACTTCAACTGACATCACTTTACTGCAGCTGAGGGTCTGTCTCAGGACATTCAGATACACAGGGGGAGGAACCAGTCAATTGTAAGTATGGCTACGTTGAGATCACAGGGAAATCCTATGGATCTCTGGGTCTCCACAAAAGGCTACAGAAGCTACACAGAAGAATAGCTCTTCCTTTTCCTCCCTCGACCCCCCACAACCAGTTAAGAATGATGCTACTGTGAGCTCCTGATCTGTATCCACAGGCCACAGAACAAGATACACAGAAGTTAAAGATAACAAGACAAGCATTAATTTCTGCATCAAATTTCTGCCCTATGCAAGGATTTCTATAGCAAGCACAGCTCCTCCCAGGCCCTCTTTGCGTTGTTTATACTTGCTTTTTCAAAAGTATGCAAATTCCTGCTGCTCCTATGAGAATGGAAAAGAGCAAAGGCATCTAGTTAAACTTTATCTCCTTGCAACTTCCTCACTAGGAGTTTTATAAAAAATCAATCTTTGTTAATTCTAACTAGATTCTAGCAAGGCTTAGAGAACATCAGAATGTCACTGGTGATATCATAGCATATATTCACATTTTGTTAATCAGATCTGCCTGGGCAGGATTAATGATAAGAGGAAACTGGGGGTCCATCTGGGCTAGAACTCCAAAAAGGAGCTAAATTATGTTAGGAAAATGACATTTTATAAACTAAAGGAAGTAAACATACAAGCAAAAATATTTTTATTTGGAAAGCAAATAAAAGATTAAGAATGAAAACGCATGAGATACAAGAAATTCATACACAAAGCATGAGAAGAATACAAATCTGTAAAAGCAGGTACAAGAAGATTAAGTTAAAGAACTAGAATAACAAAATCAGCAAGTGCCATGGTTGATAATCCAGAATAGAAGTCTACAATTTATGCTTTCCCAGTTTTGTTTTTATAGCCATAGAAACCTATACAAACTGGATATCCTCACTTCAAGAAACACAAGAATAATCACACGGATACCAGTGATATGATACTTTATTTCCTTCCAACTTGTGTGGCTTTCTACAGAATTTATGTCAAGTTGCAATAAACAGCTAGCGTTTTGCGTTTGATCTGCTAATATTTCACTTTCATTGTGGAGCGCCTAACTATTTTGCAGGTGTAAGAAAGTGGAGAATCAGGCGTGATAAGTCATTAATTTCACTAATTCTTCATGGCATTTCTAGGTATGTTAGTAAAATGCACTGAAAACATAATCTTTAACAACATTCTAATTAGTGCTTAACTTTTCACAAATGTTTTGTAACTTGCAAGTTGCAGGGCTCAGTAGAACACTCCCATTCTTTTGTTGTATAGAGACTGTTTCTTCAATGCAGCTGTTGGACAAACGCAGCATCTTTTTAACTAATATGTCTCAGTATTTAAATTTAAAAAAAAAAATCAAATACTAGTTTACAGTAAAGAATTCCCATAAAAGCAAAAGAGGACATAAGAAGGGTTGCTTTCTTTAAAATGAAATAAAAACCTGTGCATATATGTCTACAAAGAATTAACACTGCGTATCAAAAAATCCAACATATGATATGCTAAAATAACATGCAAAAATCACAAGATAAATTAACAGTTATTCAAAATTTTGCTTAGTTGTTCATATATAAAAATCTATCAAAATAACAGGTATGGCACATAACGTTAGCAACTGGTGTCAAAAGCAAATAGGAATTTCTCGATAGAAGAACATCAAGTCTATTAATTTTTAAAAGGTAATATTTGTAACCAAATAGCAAGTAGCTACTGTAAATACATTTTAAATTATGCTTTATATGGACATCAATATAAATAATATCATTTAACCAAAATCCTATGACAATCAACCTTCATATATATGTTGACAAGATTCTCCAATGGTTTGTTACCGTACAAAAGAGTGGGACAAATTACTTATTTATATATACAAAACATGCTTATAAAGGCCAGCTGCAGGTATTTTTTGGAAAGTGCATTTTAATAAGGTCCTATTCAGCAGGGGAACAAATGGGGAAAAAGTAGTTTGCACTACAGAGTTTAGTGCAAGAGCTTTCTCTTTTTCTAACAACGAAATCAATCATTTGTCCAGACTGTGGGGAGTCAGAGTTAGTTACTGAAAAGAGCTCCATATATAAACAAGTCAATAACTCATTGTGTGTTATTGTTGGACTGAAGAAGTCTGCTTTCAAAAAGCTGCCCCTGCTTCTCTGAGAATGAATGTCACTGTATTCAGCGAGTGAGAGAGGGGTCTTTTGTTTCTAGCTATTGCTGACTGCCATTTATGTATGGGAAAAGAGATGTGGCTGCTAGTTGTCTCAGGAAAACCATACCATCACCACTGCACAGTTCTACATTATGGTTTCCCTGGACCTTACTTTTGTAAAGGTACTTCTGTAAGAGAATTCACCCATTTTACTGAATTCACTAGTAGTGTTTGTAAATATTGTTTTCATTTTATAAAGACAAAATGGCTGAAGATTAGGGCAGATAAACACATTTGAGCACTTGATTTTACCTATGAAAGGGTAAGGAATAACACTCTAATCATATTAGCCTAAAAGTTCACTGAAATATCAATGTTTAGTAACTTAACAGCACATAAGAGAGCTTTAACATGTCTGTACTATTTTGCATTCCTTATTTAAAACCCACAGAAGCTGAATCATATCAATTCAGACCTGGGAAAAAAAAAAAAAAAGAAATTAAAATGGTATTTTTGTTCACCTACCTAAGCCTGTTCCTTTACAGTCCAGCCCAACTAATTAAAGAAAGCTTCTGCTTTTTACAATCAATATTAAAAATCAGAGGTTCTGCGAACCATTTTGTCATTCCACAAGGGAACTTAGTGGAGTTACTTTCATATCTGCCAAGCTATTTGCCTGTAGAAGTGCTTTCAAGAGCTTTCATATCTATAGTCTAGATTTGATTGTTAAAAATGTCAGACCACTAAATTTAAGAAACCTTTTTTCCTTTAAAAAAATTACTTGACATGCATTTTACATTGACATAGAAAAGAACATTTCCTTTTTGTTAAGCCTAGTACTACTGGAGCAAGAAAAAAAAAGTTATGATCACATCAACTAGCACAGGTTCAAACAGGAAATAGGCTGTATACATATTTCAAAATATTTAGAACACGTTCTTAGATAAGAGTACATTTGCTAAGTAAAAAGAGAGAGAAAAACCACATGATTTTCCCACCAAAAACTTCAACATGAACATTCAGCATTATTTAGGAAGCAGATCAATAGGAAAAGCCCAACAGGGAAATCCCATCAATATGGTTTCGGAGAGCAAAATCGTGATTGCACTGTAAAATCCCATCTATTACAGATTTGCAGCTCACAGCTGATCGAGTCTAAGCAAAGGAATACGGCTTTGATGTGAATTCTGGATTTTCAGAATTCCCTACACCCTTTTGAGCTCTTGTGCGGCTACAGGACAGATTCAGGAGAAAAACACTGAGAAGCTCATATTGACTTGGCTAAATTACATTTTGAAACTTGATAATTATGAGTAGTTATTTTATTATCAGATGCGGACACATTTATGGTAATTCTTCTTGTCTATTAAAGAATAATGAGATTCTGCTTACTGTAGACAGGAGGTGACCTTCTGTGTGAAAATAATCACTGAAGAAATTAAGATACAGGAAATGAATCTTTTAAAAGCAATGGTTATTCAGGCTTAGGATGCATTTATATGTTTTGATAAAACCCAGATTTGTACACATTTTTTTCTGAGTAAAAACATAGAGACCTAGCCTACATCTCAGCAGGGTTCTAAGGAAAAAAATGTCTGCAAAACAAGGCAGACAATGTCCCTAACATGACAACCTGGGACTCTCAGAAATCTTAAGAGATTGAGTTTGGGTTCTGAACTGAGAACACATTTTCAAAAGTTTTCCAAAGTTTTCAGAAGATGCAATGAGAACAACCTTTTGCGTGGTGTAGCCATAAGACTTTCCCTTCAATATTTGCTTTGTGGATACTGAGATCCTGTTTGAGACCATAGATGCTATTCAGTCCAAGTCACTTAAACAGAAAAAATATTGACCAAATACTGAATAAAGTCCAAAAAGTGAATATGACAGAATAAGTCTATTATAGCTGAGTGCATAAATGGATGTACTAAGTTATGGATGACAAACATTTAACATCAAATACAACACATCTTGAAAATAATTCCTATACACAAAGAACTCATTATGTCAAAGGCCTTGAAGATGACAGACAATAAGCTCAGTCTTTCTGTTCTAGAAGATTTTCAAACATTTTAGTTAGGCAAAAAAAAAAAATAAATTGTTAACGGGAGGGAAAATGGTAACAGTTGTCTGAATTTGAAAAGGAATTAGTATGGGATATCAATGGATGAAATACAATCAATTTAATACTCCTCTAGTCATGCCAAGTCTTTTTTTTTTCTGTTGGTTTGTCTGTCAATAAGCAAATAATGAATAACAACTCATAAGATCTTGATCAAGATAAGTATCTTGAACAATTAAGTGAAATAAGTTTATTTAAAGTGGGCAAGCAATACTAGGAAAATAGAAGTGAACTCTATAATACAGGATAAGCATAGATTTTTTTTAAAAAAGTAGCATGAACTTTTTAAAATGCCGTTACTTTGAATGGGAAAGATACTAACAATATGAAAGAGACTTTGAGTGGGAAACCTGCCTGATGTGACTTCTTTGTTTTATCAAAATGAAAGAAAATTGATAAAATATTTCAGTTATACAAACTTTGCAGTTATGCAGACATTCTAAGGGCTACTTCTTACTAACATCAATTCTGATCAGAAGTTCAGATTAAAATTATCCTGTGAAAGACAATGAGGCTATTTATTCCCATATGACAGAAAATCCAAAAAGGATAAAGAAAAGGATAAAAATAGGATATGAGGCAGAAAGGATCTGATCATTCAAGAAAATAGCAATTAGTAATGAATTACTATCCAGTCTTTCTCTTGTTTCCCAACAAAAAGGGACTCTAATCAGTATTATTTACCATGGCTGTTTTGCTTGCTCTATTAAAATGAAGTATTAACTTCACTGATAAAAACTCAGTCAACAGGAAGAGAGGACAGGAAGAACACTGATTCACATTCACACTGTTTTGGACAAGATACCTCTATAGCAGATTTTTATTCTAAAGAATTATTTGTAAAGATTGAAAACATAGCCAGGTAGTAACCTAATAACTAAGTGGCGGGGAAAACCATGAATGAGACACTCAAGCTCACTACCTGGTATTATTTTATTTATCTTAATTGATAAATCAATGTAGTTGAGTTTTGGCCTTCCTCTGTTTCTAGGACTTCTCATATTCCAGGAGGAAGGCACAAAATTCCACAGAAGACATCTGTTCAGTCTGAGACCATAATGATCCAATGGGCACTTGAAGCCAGAGTGCAGCTCCATTTTATTGGCTGAGTATTTTGATAATTTACAATACGCTACAGATTTTTTTTCAGGCATGATTTAGGATTGCACAGGGTAATTAACGAGAATTGATACAAAACTTCTAACCTTACTGCAGTACTACAGAAATTGGTCCTTAACGAATTCCTCAGCTAAAACAAACATCAGAAACATAGCATATTTATCTTACAACGGACTGAGATAGATTTAAATGAAGCAAGAACTCATTGAGTCAAATACGGTGGTGAGATAATTTCAAGACCAGGTGTCTTTTAGAAATATTTTTACTTGAAAAATTCAAACACAGATAATTTCAGGAGATCATGTTGGTGTTAAAAAATAATAATAATAATAATAATGCAATAATTTTTAATTTTAATATTTTCCACAACAGAGCTATTGCATGGAAGTAGGATGTTTTTATTAAAAAAATTTAAAAAATGAAACCCAACACATGACACAAAATAACATTCTTGTCCAAAATGTGCATTTTTTGGACCTGACGCAACTTGTTGATTTGACACCTTTTGTGTCAGATCACAAATTTCGTATGAAATATTTTATAACTACAAAATCATTTCTTTTGAATAGTCTGTTCATAGCTAATGCAGACTAAAATAATGACAGAAGCTAACCCTTGGAGTTCAATATGTAACGTCATCACCTGCAGACAGGAAGAAATTCTTCCTCCAGTCTGCTAAACTGCACAGCTGCCTAGGTGCTCCACAGGGAGTGTGCGTGGATGGGTAATTATCTAATACAATAGGGTCTGATCCGGAGCTTATTGTAGTCATTCCATCCAAATGGGCTTTGGGGCAGGCCCACAGTCCAGGTGCATAAGTAAATGCTGAAACTGCCTAATTTGCTATGT
>CM021701.1:56422633-56495133 GCA_011074415.1 Stictonetta naevosa | reverse complement strand
TGGGTTGATTATCCTCTCATTAACCTGTACTAGAACCCTTACCCCACTGGAATTTAATTTGAGTTTCTAAAAATAGAGAAATTCAAAATTACTTAGGGTCAGTATCCTTGATGAAGCATTCCTCTTACTGCAATTAAATTGGAATAGTCTTTATTACAAGATGCAATGGTCTGGCTATCCAGGCCCTCATATATTTCACTGACTTGGTTATTTCTGGTGTCATTTTATTCTTTGTAATGCTGGCAAAGTGTCTACCTAGTGGTTTCATGGCCACCAGTGGGAAGTGGTTCTTAATAGCTTTATGAATTATACCTTTTCATGAAAAACACTTTGGCTGTAGTTCATATGTTCAGCTAAAAGATATGGCACACCAAGTTACTCATAAAACCTGCCAGCAGCAGAAGAATGGCCTATAGTTAAACTTGTGACTCGAGTGCTGGAGACCAAGGTTTAATTCCTATTTAATTATAAACATTCTAGGTGAGCTTGCAAAAGTATTTCTCTGTTCTCTCTCTTTCTCAATCTTTCTCTCTCCATTTGCAGAACTGCAAATAACAACTTCTTTTTAATTGAAATCAGGATAATTGCAATAACACTACTTCATTGTTTGAATATAAATGAAGCTAAACATACAAGTATCACACACAAGTGTCAAATAGGCAAGTGGGATTTAGGATACTAGTTAATGGAACAAACTTTTCCAGTCTTGATACATTCAGTGCCATGTGAAAAGTACATGGCCCTTCAAGAGTAGGGCTGGAATAAATATTTGTCAGAGGATAATCACAGTACAGGCAGTTCCTTAATATCTAATATGATCATCAAAATGATGATCATCAAAATACTGATCTTTAATTACTTTTAAAGTCTCATTAATAAGTAAGTTTCCCAAGGATCACTTCTTTCTTACCCTAACTGTGATCCTGGTCTAATTTCTTTAGATTCATAATTTTAGTGTAAAATGAGGTTTTAGCTCTGATATGGCCAAAAGTAAATTATATATATACACACATAAATACTTACACATACACACACACACACAAACAAATAAACAAACAAACAAAACCACCATGTTTATATAAGTCAGGGAAGTCTACATGGATGGATCTCTTCAAATATTTAAAAGTTAATTCTGAAGTTAAGTAAAGAACACACTTTCCCTGACTTCTCAACAAACTGAGTATCCAAATAGCTATTCTGTATTGCATTGGAAACTATTTATGTTCCGTGCTTCTATATCACTAAATTAAAGGCATTTCTATGTGTCTATGTGCAGATCTTCTTGATACTAGGGAACAAACTACAGACATTATTTAAATTTTGAACCTAACAGTCGTTTGCGGGAGATATTTAAATATTTCATGTGCCAAAATTAGAAATAAACCCTAGGTTTTATCACTCCATGTTTTTAAAAAATATTTGAATGACATAAAATTGGAAGAAAATAAAACAAAAACAAACCTCTCCCTACTACCAAACGATCCAAAACCCAGAGGGAGAAAAATTAAACAACATATGTTAAACTAACTCTTGTTTTGTTTTCAGGTGAGACAGTAATCAAGAGCAAGTAAATTACGCCTCTTCAAAACATTGTTCTACTTTCTTGTCCATTTAATCTGATTTATTCCTCAATACCATAAAAATACAAACACATGCAACATATGAAGACACTTCCTCTCTCAAATGACAATATGAAACAAATAGATTTTTTTAGGCAGTTGCTGTAGAATTCCTCTTACCAGGCAAAAGTAAAGAATGATTGATTGAACCCTCTTCCTCAATACACAATTTCAGTGTGATGCATATAGACTTTGAAAATCTGTGGTATCTGGTTAGTTTCAATACTTTCATTTCCAGCTTCTAACATACTTTCTTTTCTCTTGAAGACAGAAATGTAATGTTTCCAATAACATCACCTTAGAGGGTTATTTATTTGAAGCTATTAAAAGCTATTATTTCAGTATTAAATGCTTGCAATTCTAGAGGTAGGCATGTTTGTGTAAATACTCTGTTGAAGTGAAGAAACTGCAGATAAATGAAAGCAGCTGAATGATAACAGCAGGGATATAAGAGAAAGCCATTAGCAAATTCATTAATTTTTACCTTTTGCATTTAGTGCTTCTGATTAACGGCTTTCCTACAGACTTCTATTTTCCTCTTAGATACTAACATACAGAATATGTGGCACACAAGAATGAAGTGTTATAGCTATTTCTGCACCTTCCAAAATCCCTAAGATATCAGAGATGAAGACAAAATGAAGACCAAAAAAAGAAAAAAAAAAAATTGTACACATTTCATCTTATGAAGGACAGCTCTGTAGCACACTTGCATCTATAAAGTTTAAATGTGCATTTAGAAACGAAAATGTTTTGTTTCATACCACAGGTGTATATTTCACAAGCTAAAAAAGCACAGATGTTATGTTATTCTACAGCCCATGGCACGATGGGGAATATCAGCCTGTAAAGTACCACAGAAGTCTACAGCAGGAGGAAGAAGATAGAAACTGCCTTCTCTCACCAAACCTAGATGCTCAGGAGGCAGTTTAGATAAAATTTCTGATACGAAGTGTAGTTCTTGCATTTGTGCTAGTAAGGTTCAAGTCAACACCACTACACGCTATTAATAGCTTGGCTGGATTCTCTGTTGAAAGCTGCTATTTTCTATTATGGATAACTAAGAGGTCACCAGTCTCATTGCTTTATTTCCACCATGAGCTCCTTGTCAAACTCTTCCTTCTACCTGTCTCCTGTATGCACTCTCCCCCTCCTTACTCTTTTTCAGATCTGATTTTCTTTTTGTTGAAAAATTAATGGGATATAATCTTCTGCTATTATTTTGTTCTCTTATCACCACCTTCTTCATTTCTAAGGATGAAATTTCTGACCAGTTCATCATCTCTTACATACTCTAATCTTCCCACCCTTAAGTTACTAGTTTTATTCTGTTCATACTTTATCATTTTGCCTAACAATCTATTTTTTCTGTTATATATTGTTATTATTATATATATGTTATTATATATATTTTGCCTAACACTGGCAAAAAACATTATCTCCTGGTATTTCTCACCCCCATACTCTTTATACTCATTGTCCACAATCACTGTCTGAAATGTCTGTGCTGTCTCAATCTAGACTCACTCCTCTCCTTTCATGCGATTTAGGGCACTGGAAAATGCTGCCCACAGTGTGTAATAACCTCTTCTTGACTACTTCTTAATCTCCTTACATTATTTTCATTTTCCTACCTCTGCTGATTTATTTTAGTCATTAAATTCTTCCTCAAGCCCTTGTATTCAACCACTTCGAATTCCCCAGCCAAAATGACCAACTCTTTCCAGCCCGACTGGTCACTAGAGAGTGCAACCTATTCTCACTTCTCTAGATCAACAGTAAGACTCCGTAATCCACTCTGTCATTGTTCCCTCTCTCATTGCAATTTTTTCTCTTTTTTTTTCATATTTATAGAAAACTGTTAGCTGCTTTTTTCACCTAACTTCCCCATCTCTATCACGGCCAACCTTCTATATTAGTAATACTTTTATATATTACTTACATGTATAGTGTCATATATACTTTAGTTAACACTTTAAACTGTTTCAAAGATCATGTTTTATCCCTTTGAGGTTACTTTTCGTCTCTCTTTTCTTTCCTACCCTTCTCCACTACAACACACTGAAAAGTTTTGTTTATATGCTTGACAGCTTTCGGTGCATCAATGTAGTAATTAATGGCAGGCTAAGAAAGAGGAGAAAGAATAGGGGCAAAATAACCTGTAATGTGTGCCTATAGCATATCACACTGAAAAATGACAAATACAGGACTGCAAAACTGTCTATTACTGAAATGGTTGCTTAATCTTAGAATGTCAATACAGTAATGTAATACAGTAGCAGAAAGGAGGCTAATGATTTCAGTGTCCCCTACTGTCTAATGCAAAGAATAATATTCTTCTTTTATTCCGAGATTATTATTCTGAAAGTAAAATACTCAGAGCTAGGATGGTTGGAAACAATAAAAAAACAAAACTTATACATCATGCATAACATCAATCTCTAACTCTTAAGAATAAAGTATTTTTTTCTATAAGACATACTATATATCTCTGTGGAAAGATCTAGTTACCAGCAGCCATTTCCTTGAGGGTTAATTAGCTATTAACTATGTACATTAAAGAAATACCTTCAAATAATAGATGCTTCTCAGAGCAGAGTTACATATTTTTTATGCTAAATGATTTCAATATAAAGTTAGGATGAAGCATGTTTTAAAGGGGAAATATTAATATTTTACCATTAAGGTAATAGACTACTGAAAAGTTTGCAAATAAAGGCAAAAAGGGAAATGAGAAGACTAATAGACCATGTACTTTTCCATCCAACTCCAGTAAATACTTTCTCTTTTCAGCATGCCTGGAAGTTAACAGAAATATAGGCAGGGTATAGGGAATGTCACATGGCAGATACTAATTGTTACGATTAAGGTCTAACAAGCATGCTTCCCTGCTGTTCTGAGAATGTCTCTGACTTTTGATCCTGACATCTGTGTCTTACAAGAATTTCACTCTGCTCTGACATTCCTTCTGATGTTGATCCAGGAATTAATGGATTGTGAAAAAGCTGGCAGGATATCATTTAAAAAATAGAATTCTTGGTGTACAACTGATGAAAAGGTATCAGAATTCACATACTTTGTGTCTGATACCAATACACTATGACTATATGTATGCATTTAGTATGAAGCAATATCTCAAAACGGAAGACAGAAAAAAGATTTAGAAGGAAGCTTCATGTTTTACACATCTACAGGACTGTTATTTTACTTCTTCAGCATGTTACAAGATGATAATTAACAATGATTTAGACAAATTCTGTGTAATGGAGACTCGACTGTTTAAAACCCCTACCAGCAAAACGTATTATAATTAATTCTAGTAGATTAAAACTTTCATAATTTATATTAATTCTTTTAATGCTGTTCTCTGAGTTCTTATGAAAGAAATTTCATCAGAGCTATTCATAAGCACAATTACAGTGTGACATATGCTGTGTGGTCACCATCATACCATTGCAGCCATCATACCATTTCAGTTTGGACATGTATGCAAGCTGTTTTGTGCTACAATGTTTTCAGATTTAAAGGATTTCAGAAAAAAAAAAACACACATGCACACACAGACAAAACCAAAAAACAAAAACAACCTTCAAAACATTGAATACGAAAAGTTAAACTGAGATTTTTTTCTAGATGTGTTTAAGACTGAAGAATTACATAGAGAATTGAAATTTTACACATCAGAGGATATTGCCTTGTATTTCATGGTTCCGGATAATTACTAGATGCCAGTGGATAACTTAAACATAGCTTAGAGTCACTGACATTAATGTGTGACAGGCAGCATTACAGAACATATTTAGCAATTTTAAATGAAAAAAGTAGAACGATACTTAAAAAAAAAGGAAGAAAGAAAGAAAGAAAGAAAGAAAGAAAGAAAGAAAAAAAAAAAAAAAAAGGAATATTACAAGAGGAAAAACAGCAATGCCCTCCTTAAAGTAATGCCAAAAATGTTTTTCAGTATGATATAAAAAAAATGTCAAAGGAACTATAAGATTGCAACAAGTTTAAATGAAACTAAATTCAATTCAATAATTCAATTGGCAATTGTTGTCAATAATAGCAAGATTACAAATTAAAATGATATGGTTTAGCGATCTCTTCAGGGAAGTCAACCAAATTTCAGATTGAACACTGCATTATTATTCATTATGCTGTTTCTGGTATTTGCATCTAAATTTCAGTGATTTTGATGTTTTAACAGATTCTTTAAACACTCAAAGGCATAGGATATTTAGACAAAAAGTCTAGACTCAAATGTTATTAATAAAAAATAGAATTAAGAAAGTTAATAGTACAGGCTATCTATAGTTATTTAGATGCTCATGACATACATACTTTGGAATTACTTATTTTAGCAAACATAAAAGTATCTAAAATATGAAAGCTATAATTGGAATCAATTTATGAGAAATCAATTTATATCTCAGATCTTAGGAATGAATACATTGAAAAAAGATTAGCGACTTGCAAGTTGTGTGCCTCTTACCAATGCTTGCTACAATTCTGTTGTTCAGGTGCAGAGAATTTATACAATTCTAAGAAGAATACAGAAATTCTAACAAGTTGTAAATATAAAAGAAAAAGACTAAACTTTATAACATTTACAGTTACAACATTTATAACATTAAAAGTACATCTAGGGAATCCATCAATGTTTTATTTAACCTATAATAAAGACATCATATGATTACTCTTTTGTTTTAAGGTAAACATGTATGCTCTTAAGAACTAATATTTTTATTATTTACATTCAATGTTGTTTAAGTTTACTGTTCTGTTTTTCCTTAATATTTCTAGAATTCATTTAACAAGTAAAATAGAAAGAAGCACACAGATGAGGAAATTAAACCATGAAGAAGAGGCAAAAAAGTGAAGTGAATAGTTATAGTGAAAAGGCTGGATCACATTTAAAATGGGGAAAAACAAAAGGCAAAGCTTGTAAAATCTGAAAAAGTAAGGTAGGGGTGTGATGTGTGACAGGTGGGGTAAGATGAGACAGTTGGGAGGAAAGAAAGAAAAATGAAGAGCACAAATTAGACAAGACATTCATTTTAAGCCCTTAACAGGCTGGATCTCATCGTTGTCATCAGACAGGAAATGTCAGAGCTGGCACATTTGTTTTTTTTCCTTTTTTTTTTTTTCTTTAATGCTTTTTACTTGTTTTAAAAAAAAAATCTGTCTTACAACACATAAAAAGTCTATTTGCTTTAAAGAAAAACACATCTTAATTTGTTCCCATTTTTTCTCCTACTCAATCTGTAACAAACTTCACTTCTATTATATTGGAAACTACAATAATTATAAGGTTTAATACTTCCATTATATTTTGAGTTATTTTATTTAAGACCTGAACAGGAGTTGAATTCTTTAAAAATAACTAAACTTTGTACTTAAAACTACAGGTGGATTTCTGGAGGAGGTGAATATTGCATAAGACGACGTGCAGTAAGTGTTATCTCACAAATATAAGCAAATCCTTGTTGTACAGTTTAGAATTTATAAAGGTATGTAGATATATCTTCCAAGATAAATAAACCAAAAAGCGATCATATCGAGAACAAGTTTCAAAGTTTATTTACTTAATTTATCTGTGTTGTTCTGTCAAATAAAAAATACATATATATTATCGCTGTATACTGGAACATGGCAGAAAAGGCAAGCACAGTAATTGCAATGCATGTATCCATGATTTGCTACTCCATTTCTTCTAAATCTCAAGGTTAACTTCAAATGCAGAAGAATACTGCCAGCAGACAAGTACATATAGTAATTCTTCTTTATTCAGTACTTTTAAAACATGTTCTTTTTTCTATTTTCAACTTAGATGATCATTTGAACTTTTTATTTTAAAATGTTTATCTCAAAAGTATATAAAAAATTAGTTTTTCCTTAATGAGTGAATGGACTTCTACCTCATGTACAGTTTATATCTTTGTATAGGACATCCTGCTGTCTTAACTCTTCCTTCAATTTTATCCATAAATTGACAAATAAAGAATAGGGTCAATTATGTTTAGAAAATATTGAGTGGGCAAAAATGTACATCGTCTTACAATTTACAATTCTCATTACCATCTTCAGATACGCTTAGTGAAAGAGTCCTTCCAGTACCTAAAGGGGGTACAGGAAAGCTGGGGAGGGACTCTTTGTCAGGGAGTGTAGTGATAGGACAAGGGGTAATGGTTTTAAACTAGAAGAGGATAGATTTAGATTAGACATTAGGAAGAAATTCTTCACTCAGAGGGCGGTGAGGCCCTGGAACAGGACCAGGTTGGATGGGGCTTTGGGCAACTTGGTCTGGTGGGAGGTGTCCCTGCCCATGGCGAGGGGGTTGGAATTAGATGATCTTTAAGGTCCATTCCAACCCAAAGCATTCTGTGATTCTATGAAAGCCAAACGGATATAAAGTAGAAATAAAGATTTTGGATTGTATACACCAAGGTAAATAATCATGGAAGAGAAAGGCAGGCAAGGATCACCTAAGGGATTTAGAGCAGATAAAAATTGTTAAACTAACTGTATCCCTATACCTGTTTCCAATAGTGAAGAAAAGAAAGATATCAAGCACAGTGTGGTATCATCTGATCTCTGATAGTCAGAGATTTCCAGACACAATGGTTGAATTCAGACCATCAGGCTTAAAAGCCATCAGTAGACTTATCCACCATGAATATTTCTAATTTCTGTTCTCTACTTGTAGTCTAAATAAATTTCTTGTCAATTAAAGGCCTTTACTTTGGGCCATTAACACAAACAATTCTATGAGAGAATCGAACAAAGGAAGATTCATCAAGCTTTATCAAGCTTCAGTCTATCTGCATAATAGAACTGAGACCAACATCCTGCAAATCTTTTCATTTGTGCTTATCTTGAAAGGTTTTGATAAGTTTTTTCAAAGGTTAATTATCTGTGCAGTTAAAAAATTACATTTATTTTCCTTTTGACTTTATCTAGCCTCATCATGCTTTTTATTCCTGCGCCTACTACATTACAGAATATTCCACTGTGAGATACTTTGTCTATGAAATTGCTCAGGTATTCTTGATTTTTTTAAAAGTAATTGAAACTCTTGGTGCATTTTTGAAATGGAAGACTGAGGGCAGACCTGGAGAACAGAGCCTTAGAACTGCTGAACATATATAAAAAGCAATGGACTTTGAAGGTTTTCAACTTATTTGCAAATCAAGTCTATTTAAATAAATGAGATAGTTGACATTGTAAAGTATATTTGAAATGTCTAGAAATGCCGCAGCCAACGATACTATGGGACTCTCAACTGAGAAGCAGCAGATAGAAGATGCAGTCTTTATTGATAGAACAAAGTCATATATCCATGAGCCTCACACTAACTGAAAATTAGGAAATTCTTGCAGCTGGGCCAGACAGTAAAATAGTGGAAGAATTGTTTCTAATCACAGACATCAAAATAGTCATTTTTCTTTCACGTTCAGTTCTACAATACCTAGACATTTTAGTGTATTATCTGGAGTCATTGCATGGGATCCTGTGAAAAGAAAAAGACCTAGAGTATAAATAATTGGGATGCCTATGAAAAGTCAGTTCTTATCCAAGTCCCTTTGTTAAAAACATCTGATGAAGTGATTGGTTTTCCTCTGTTTTATCTCTAAGAGGCTGGAGTATATTTGGATGCATTTATTAATAAAGTTCGAGGGCGCTCTTATCTGCTCTTTGATCAACAATAAATCCTTCTTTTGCTTACTTCATAGTGGAGTGACAGTTCAAGAAGCGCATGGAAGATATGATCCAAAAATGAGAGACTGTGAACATTACAGTTGCTTGAGCTATTCTTTCCTGCATGGAATGACCAAAAATACCAATACTTACATCACATATTCCTTCTTGCTGGTCTGGTATCTCCAACATCATACCTACATGGACTAGAGAGAAAGAGTCTTACCGTACCTCCCTGGTAAGAGTGCCCTGTAGCTAGGTCATTTACCATCCACTGTGTGCAGCCTTCTCTGCTTTAAGTGGGGAAGAAGGATAGATACTGTACGGGCAGTTTTAAAACTCATGTTGCAATGGTCCCTAGGGAACCACTGCCAGCTGGCATAGGCTAAAGCGACCAGAGGCCTGGGGCTACGCAGAAAATCAAAGAACTATAACCATCACCCTGACAGCCCCACACTGTAAACTGGATACATAGAAGAATCCAGGTCTTTGTGTACACGGAGGAGAATATCAGTGTTTGTTTATCTCATTTTCTGAAAGATTTTATCTGTCAATCCACTGAACAATGTAAAGGCCATATAAAGGTGAAAATTGTATAATATTAAGGTATTTGACTGAGATGTATGAGACAACTGATGGTTGCAAGAAAAAAAAAAAAAGAAAAAAAAAAGAAGCTTGGAGAGGCTCTCAAAACCTTTTATCTCAACAGATTTGTAGGATTCAGAGATTCTAGTGGATTGAATGATTCCTAGCCAGACACAAATTGGTCATTTACATTTCCTTGATAGGAAAGGGAGCAGAGCTTTTCAAGCTTCACCATTTTTTATCCAGCATTCATTGCTTTCATGGATTGTAAACGTACAGTGCTTTATAACTAATACTGCTTGACCTTGAATTAAAAATAGGCTAAGAATCTGAACTTCCAACAGCATCTTATGAAACCAACACACACTATTAGATCCAGAAACAAGTAGAAGCTATTAAGTGCCTTTTCCCAGGCATTCAGAGTGGAAGCCAAGAAAAAGATCATAAAGGTAAGCCCGGACAAGAAACACATAGACCAACATTCGCTGGATATGACCATTGAGTTGAAGAATCAGTTGTTACCATGCCATAGTTCCTGAATAACAGAGTGCTATCACCTTTCAATGTGTCTCCTTGCCAGATGTTTACTGGTCCATTAAAAAAAAAAAAAAAAAAAAAAAAACAACTCTCTCCCCCTCTTTTCTCCTCAGCTGTGTTTATGGGATTATCATCTGCAAATGTATTTGAATTCAGTCTACCTTTCCATCACTGTTACAGTGGTAAGACTGAGCATGTGCAAGACTCATCATGTTCAGGTGTGCCCTTCACGTTCTTCATTTATTGTTGGTCATCAGGAATATCTACTACATTTTGTAGAAATTCCCATAAGGACTGCTGTTTAGCTGATCACGAGAGATACCAAACATGAGTACTTGTATTCTTATGGCTGCTTTTAACAGAACTCTGAGCAACAGAGAAGGCTCATCTTGAGGCAACTAATTCTGCTGGTCTGCTTAGTTAAATCAGTACAATGTGATGGCAAGTCCTCACTATTCTCTCTAGCCTGATATAGTATCATGACTACCAAACAGAACATGCTGTCTGGCTTCCATAGCTACCTCTGGTTACTACGAGTCTTAGAAGCAGCATTTAAGTACAACCTGAATTTTAGCAAAATAGTTTACATAATACGACATCAAATTAATACTTCTAAATTATTATCAGAACTGAGAATTAAAAGACCAAAGGACATTTATCAACATTGCTGTCAAACATATTTATAGTACTCAAGAATAAACACATATATGAATAAAACATTACCAGTGTTATAAAAACCCACTGACATTTTTATTAATATCAAAATATCATAATTTGGGATTCAATTTATAATTTCAATTACTTTACTAATGAATTAGATAATACATACTAGCAACATTATTGGAATGACCATGCCATTGAAGGGTTAATGGCTCTAGTTATGGTAGAAATTTAAATATCATGGGGAGGCACCTCCTGACCCAGCCATCACTGAGAATTATGCAGATTCAAATGGGAGCCACACAGGCTTTGATTTCCCCCAAGGACTGATGAACAAGTACAAAATAATAGAAAGTGACAGGAAGCAGATGACTGAGGTCTAATTTAATGTCATTCTAAAAGACAATATACCTTAAATTGGCCTTAGGAAAATTATGGGTTATAAATAAGAGAACAGAAACATGCACTTTTTCATTTTAGTTCACTAATTTAAGAAGTAAGCCTTTGAACAAATGAACAGTGAAACAATTGTCATTTGGCAATGAAAAACTGCCAAACTTAAGTAGGCGTACTTTGTTTGCATAATTTGCAATTTATTGGAAAAAGCTGCAATCTTAAAAGGGAAACCCTATTAAACAAAATTATGAAACAATCTGAAGAATTTTATGCAAATATTAATTTGAGACTGTTATGAAGACAAAGAATTAATAGTTCTTAAACACTATGATGAAATGTAGTGAGGAAACGCTCAGGAAATATTTGCAGTTTTAGTAAAGGATTAGCTACACACGCAGAAATTAAAAAAAAATCTACACTGAAAAGGTTTTTAAAAGAATGAAAACCAGAACATTTTACTACATTTCATTAGTAAGGATCAGAAATAGCCTTCTAAATGTCCAAGTTAACCATAAACCATACTTTCATCCAAATCTAGACTTCAGTAGATGATGTACACAGTATGTGCTTACATCATTTTAAATTACAGAATGTATAGAGATGTCAACATTTGGATAATCTAAAACTACTTAATTTTATACTACAAATATATGAGATATATTTGTATAGAAACAGCATATTTTTGCACTTCAGAAATTACGCTATTTATCCTGTGTAATTATTTTAATTTTTTTAACATTAATGAATAGAGATATTCCAAATCAGGTACTTGGTCAATAATTGTCAAATTGACAACTGATTTTTTCTCAGCTAGAATCTAAACATAGGAGATGAATTTTGATAAACAATCATTCAAAATACATCTATATAGCCTCAAATTAAAAATCTAACAGTCAGATATAATGCTTTGGAAGGACTGACTGTAAAGAGTCATATTAAAGCATTGTCAGCAAAGGTATGATGATTATCTACAAAAATTTAGGCTTATTAACTTATTTTTATTTTATTTAAAAAAGAGGCAAATAGCTGCTTTTAAAGCATGTACAAACACCCTATCTCACAAAGTATCACAGGCTCTCTGCTATGATCCACATAGGCAAAAGAAAAGTGGCACTGCGCAAGTACTCCATCTGCAACTTAATCACATGGTAGACCTGGAGGCATCTCAACAGTGCTAACAGAACTGCCTCAGGAATCTACAGAGCAGCCAGATGCCAACCCTAAAAAATACATAATATTGCACGGTATCTGCAACCTGTGACTGGCATTCAAAGAGAAGCCATAAGACTGGTCCAATGTTTGAGGCTGAATAGAATCCTAATACTTGCATATATTTTTACTACATGCAGTATGGTTTTTCCTTTAAGAATAAATTAAATGATGCTGATAAGAAGTGTGCACCCCCAAAAGTTTTCTGAGAAAGAGCTACATATAACCCCATCCAGGCAAAATAAATAAATAAATAAATAAATAAAAAGTGTTGTAAAATTCAACTATATTATTCTGACAGTGAGCCAAATGTGGCAAGTAAACTAGTGACCATACCAATGTATTTGTGTGTTTTAAATTTTATGTGAAAAGAAACTTTCAGGGAAATTACTTCCCGCAGAAGAATACTGCACATATTTTACAAAGTAAGCAGAGCAATAATATATGTCTGTAAAATGAACAGAAGTAATTCTCTCCACAAAATCTGCTTTCTATAGTGAACATACTTTTAAAAAAATTATTAAGGCCTGAATCATCTTTATTTACACATTTCCTTAAAAGGTGATAGGTTTTCTACAGACAAAAACTCACATAAATTGGAAACAATGTAAATGCTATTGGTGTTGGAAAACAGTCCCTTGACTGTTATATCTCCTGACATCAGGTTGTTTTCCTGCATGTAATGTCCACTGTTCAGTGACATTTGCAGTAACCTTCAGAACTAAATTTTAGTTTATGTGACATATATAATTTTATTTAGAGAAAACTCAGAGAAACAGGAGAAGGGGAGAGGAAATACAACACTGAATTTAGTAATGTGGGTTAGGCAGATGGTTTAACAAATCTGAAAGAGTTACAACTTGAACATACAGTTTCTTACAGACCTGATCCACTGAAGATTTTCAGGTCATCTGATCGATTGTATATTGTCCAAGCCCTTCACCTGGACAAAGTGTAGACTACAACCCAAACTGTCCAAGGAACTGGTGATAACTAGGCAACAGAATACCTGATGGAACTTTGATCATATAAAAAAAAACATCTCACACAGAAGGAGTTGGAAGCATTTCCAAATGGCATCTTCCTAAAAATGCTTGAGAATCTCCCTTGCCATTTGCAGTGGGACCTCATAGCTGGAGTCTGTTTCCACTCACAGCCAAGGCCCAGAGGAATCTATTCTTAATTTGAAATACCTTCCTAACTGTCTTTGACCATGGCCCCTGTTCTGCATTCTGGAAGTATCAAAAAAATAGCGCTTAGTTGCATTACAGCATTATTTCATGTGATGTAACACCTATTCTAGATAAGACTACAACTACAAAATTAACTTCAGTGATCACAGAGAAAACAGAGCACCTGATATCTACTGTAATTTCAAAATAAGAACCTGTGTTCTTTAAGGTTTGGTGTGATGTATTATAAACACTACAACTACTGCTTTTTTGTCGTTTACATAAGGGTGCAGAGGTTGTCTATTTGCCTAAGATAAAAAAGATGTAAGCACTGGTTTCATTTTCTTGTTTTGCTCACAAAAACAGAGGAGCGTTCATATAACAAATATAAGCCTTGTCTGATGTATATAGGAATTTCTCTGTTATGCTGTTATGTAATTCTTTGTTTCTTTGTGGAAAATGGTATTCTTAAACACCCATGTTCAATGCTAATAAGATACACAACCTACATTCACTTGGGAGAATGAATTATAAACTCTTTAACAAACTAGAGTCAATTAAGTTGGTATGACCAACATGTATAATAAGAGACTGCCCAAATTAATCAATGGTTTATATACAGTTAACAAATTAACTTTCTATAGGCAAATCAGTACCCTGTGAAGAAGGAAAACTGTTTAGGTCTTCTGTCTCAGTGGCAACAAGGGACAAACTCTGGGACAGCAGATACTGAAACTCCCAATACCACGAGTACTGAAGCAATCTATGAAACTAACTCTGCCCTTTAAACAAGCAGTAAGCAACATACACCTTTCAGTTTTTCAGTCTTGTTCCGAGCATAACTACTTGCGTGCTTAATTACCTATCAGTTGGAATTTCGACAAAACAGATTATAATTCCCTTAATTATAGTATCGGTGAGTACCACACATACAACGCATCCATGTTAGTCAAGTTGAAACAAATACAGAAGTGTCATGAAGTAAAATAAATAAATAAATTCTACAATGTAAAAAGATTTTTTAAAGTAAATTCAGGAAAAAAAAATAGGATTCACAAGGTTGGCAAGGAATTGAGAAATAAAGAATGAGGAACAACTAAGCTTTCTTATATTTTGAGCTTTTGAAGGATCTACACATGAAAGCCCAACTCCCAACTCTGTTATTACACAGATCCTTCCAAATATTTTCATATTCATTAATGTATATTAGTGTATATTAAATGATATATGAATTTTATGTCTTAAATATAACTTTTTATATAACAGACATGATATTAATTTTATTACTATAAATAATTATAGTAACAAACTTATACAGAGCTTCAAAGGGAAGTTCTATCATCTTTAGTCTCCCAGAACTCATTCCAAAAAATCATATAATCTAACATCCACTCACATTTTACTTGTTAAAATGACTGTTAAGAACTTGAAAATGAGAAAAGTATTTTTTATTATTTTTACATTTAGTTTTAATAGAGGAATAGATAACATTGTAGAATATATTAATCTAAAAGGTTAAGTGGATATTGAAAAAACTATTAAAGTCTTATTTGACTAGAAAACTGCATGTGATCTGTAAAAATCCCAGTGGTTGACCCTAATGTTAAACCTGATATACAAAACAAAAAGCCTGATACACAAAACAAAAACATGATAAATTAGCACACAATATGAAATTCTATATTACAGAGGTTGCAACCGCAGTGGAAAATTATGACTGGCCTGCAAAAATTAAAAGGCATGAGTTTCTCAGAAAAGACAGAAGAATAAATATGGTAAGGTAGCACTGTACATGAATGATGAAATATTACAGTCTGACCTAGAAGTAAAACTCAAGATATTTAATACATTGAGGACAATAAAAAAAAAAAACACTTCATTTTAGAATTTTGAACCAACCGCTATGTGTACTCAAATATCCATTAACACATACTTTTAACAGGCTTTTAAAGGCAGAGGGACCATCATGTGACTAGAGAATAATGAATACAATTTATGTGTAAAAAATGGAAAAAAAAATCCATGAAGCTACAGAGCACCCTAAGAAGCCATGAAATAGTATGAAATAATATGCACCTTTTCCTTATGTTCTAGTAAGTCTCAAGACGGATGCAGATAAGGAGTACTGTCATCATTGCAGCAGTGAAGAGTATAAAACACAAGAGGAAGCAAGAAGCAAGAATTTGGCTTAGTCTAGCAAAAAAAAAAAAAAAAAAGGAAGAAAAAAGTCTGAAAACAGATGTGAAAGCTGTTTAAAAATATATGGAAAGGAGGTAAATAACAAGGAGGATTCAGAGCTTTTTCAGAATAATGATCATCAAAACAGAAAGAAATGGATGGATGGAAATGGACATGAAAACTTTCAGAAAGTAAATTAGAAGAAAACTTAAACTTTTAACCATTGACTGAACCTCTCATACAGCCTCATTATAGAAAAACTGAGAGTAGGAATCCCACTTAGCTTTTTTAAGAAGAGTTTGATCAAATAAGCATAAGGGCCATATAATATGTATGGTTCCTGGTTGTAGCACAAGACTGATGCTGACATTATGGTCTTTTTCAGTTCTGTATTTTCAAAGCCTCAGTTCAGTCCAGACTTTTTAAAAGTATCTCTGGCAGATAAATACAACAGTGATCCTAGTTTTTATTTGTCTGCAGTTATTTGGAAGACTTAGAGTCACTTTCCTATTTAATCAACAAATTTTTTTTGTCAGTTATGTCATCTAGAAGCAGCTCTGATTGCCTGTTTCCTTGTTTTACAGACTTGTTAATGGTATTTTCTGATTCTTGGAAGATGCGTGCCTATCCATAAAGCATTCAACAGACACTTGGTTGCCTATACAAAACTTGTTTCCAGAAATATCTGTGCTATATGCAATTGGCAGGGCAAAGCCAGATTAGTGCAGGATTTAACATGCTTGCTGTGAATTATCTACATTCTTTGAGTTTTTAAGCAAGATAGGTTCAGTTGTCCCCTTGCACAGAACCTGAAAAATAAGTCATTAGACAATTCGGTGCCTTTTAAAGAGTGATGGTTACATCAGATCTTCAAGACTATTTTTCCTTATATAAATCATTAAAGAGTGGAAAAAATTGCTTATAAAATATTTCTTTTCTTTTTCTACCTGATCAACTTTATGTTTAATAATTTAATAATCATTTAATCTATATTAAAATAAAAAATAAGTAAATATTGAATAAATATTTAATACAAACAGCAAGCATGAATTGTCATACTTTCCAGTGTTATACATATAAACACAATTTAACAAATCAGTGATGTACATGCTTAACTGAAGTGACTAATTACACTACTGAATTTAAAGCACTTAGTTTTACCAGTACAATTCCATTGCTGTACTTCACTGACAACATTTTAAAAACTACTTGAGTAATTCACAATTGACTGTTATCTTGTCAGTGACTTATTCTATTTTTGATAAGCACATTTTGACAAGTTTTTTTTTTTTAAAAAAAAAAGCTGCTTTCAAGCAGTTGGTCAGTACAGTGCCTACTTAGCTTTTTCAGAAAGCTGAGAAGGAGTTTGAAAAAGTGGGGAGGGAAGGAGAAGAAGCATTATCTCTTTCTGTTGCAGTTCTAGCAAATAGAATTCATGTAATATTTTTATATTTGCCAGGACATTGATTTACATTGATGATTCCATAACTAGGTACGTATTTCATTTATATCAGGAAAATTGTTCCCTTATATATATATATGTATATAAAATAGTGTATTTTCACCCATGATTTTCCATATTACATCAAAGAGCACAATACTATAACACAATTGCAATTATAATCCAAACTATGAATAAAAACAAACTTTAAAACTGAACTAACTTCAGTCAATCTCTCAAATTTAATTCTCACTTAAGATTTCTAACTTCACTTCTTAGCTGATGCATTGAAACAGATGAAGTAGGTGTTTCATTGACCTACTGTAGCCAAAGATTTTACCATCTAAATATAGTTCTCTAAACTGCATATTAATAAATGTTAAAACAATTAATGTGAATGTCCATTGTTGTTAGCTTCCTCCCATGTTTTTTCTCTTTCTCCACCCCCAGAAAATATTTGAATAATTTTATATATTGAAGCTTAAACGTTGCACAATATGAAAGATTATACACTTAGAGGACCATTTTTTCCTTCTTTACATACCATTTCCTCCTTCTACATAGTCCTTCCCCTTCTGACACCAGAGGTATCAGGATCAGTAGTCATAATGGACTGCAAGCAAGCTTTAACACAAAAATCTTGACGTATATAAATTTAAGGACATTTGCTGGCATCCACGCTGTAGTTAAACAATTGTTCATGGCTCAGAAACAGACTAAAACATGGCATGCTTCTGATCCTACTCTAACATTCATTTGACTTCTTGCAGAACACCTGTATTTTGGGCTACCTGCACAAACAAGTACTGTGAGAATTCTGGTAACTAACATAATTGACCCTTTGTACTGGCCGACAACACCAGGACATGGGTGAAAATGGTTCTGTGGAGATGTGGCATAGTCACTGCAGAGTAACAGTACAGACCCAATCACTGCACACTAGGAAGAGGTGCATATTTGGATTTGTCCAAATGGGCATGGCAAGCTGAAGTTCCTTCACTCTTCTTCTGAAGTGCCTTGACAATCACATCAGGCTGTGCTAAGGAGAAAGTTTGTTTCTGCACAAGTGAATAGTCGGCAACTTTGAAAAAGAGGCCGGCTCAGGTTTGCAATCAATATATAGAAATACTGTTAGATAATATCCATATATTCTGCCAGTTAGCCAAATGGAACCTCACTTTTACTTTGAACAGTTGTTGTCTTTAAGACTCAAGGGCATAAACTGGGAAGGAAAAAAATCCCACTTACCTAGAGATTAAGTGAAATCATTTTTTGAATACAAGACGCAAGATTGTGACAACTTGATAGATGGCACAGAACTCAGATGACTTAGCTGTATGAAACAGAATTGTGCTGGCTCAGGGCAAAAATTTACAATGACAAATATCTGCATGTGGTTTCTTTCCTATGATGGTAGAAAAGGAGTCACAACCATAGCAAAATAACCCTTTAATTCAGGGCACAGGCTGCAACGTGTTTTTGTTTCACAGTCTTATGACTGTTATCTGAACAGTGAGATCTGTTCAGGGGAAGTCCAATAAGGTAAAATCCTTCTTTGATTCCTGAAAGATGAATTTATGAGAAAAGTACAGAATTAACAACCTACTAGATGCTACTCAGTAAGGTGAAACCTACAGAATCTGTCAGATGATGAATCTCTCCAGTTGTTGGAATGATATACTGGAGTAGATAGGAATACTCAAATTTTTCATGTGTCTGAGCAAAAGATAAACTGCAGAGAAGACCAAGCTGGAAAAGAAAATGAGGTTGGTGGCTATGCCTGAACGGTGCCAGCATATGTTTATGACTAATTCTGGACAAAAGACTGCAGCTTATAAATGAGATCTGAACACCACATGGATGCAGCTCTCTGAGACAGGACAACAGAGTTCTCTGATGTTCTGGATGCACTTAGGAAAAGGTTTGCTTAAGTCAGCACAGTCTGGCAGTCCAACACTTAACTATTTTCAGATGTACAAAGTTAAATAAAGTGTTGCTCTATTTCTCAGCGTAAGGGTTACAAAGAAAAACTGTTCAGCACAAAAATAAAATAAAATACTGATTTAGCACCAACTGCTAGAGAATAAAGTTTAGAAATTAATTTGTTTAATGTCCTTCAAACTGGCAAGTCATAGTCAATTGGTTGGACAATTTTGACTTCCACCCCTAATTTTTTCTAACAAACTGAGTTAGTTATTAATTTTTATTTTATTAATACTGATTTTAAGTAACTAACCAGGATTCAAAACAATAGATGCAGAAAATCATAAAAATGGAAAGAATGGAAACAAGCTAAAAGAAAACAGCTTTGTAGAAAAGAACAAATTTGAAAATATAAAATAGCAAGCTAATACAATTACAGTACAAGCTACAGAAAACTACATCTGTGTGACATACAATAAATCTAGTGTATGCACTGTAAACAGATCTGGTCTTTTGGGCATTACTGGAAAAAAAATAATATGAATTTATGGAAGTTATAGTACAAAAAAAAGCATCTATGAGAAATGCACAACTACATAATGGTTTGTTTTTACAGAGTCAAGGGCCTCATGTTAAAGTTTAACCAGCTGAAGCCTATGTAATGTTTCTAAAGAACCCATGCGGAATATTTCAGGACTCAATTATTGACAATAACTGAAAACAAACAAAAACAATCCACCACAGAAAATGGCATATGCAAATCGAATTAAAAAGAGAGAAATAAAGCAAATAAAATCTTCAATTTTGTATTCTGGGTCTTTTTTCTCATGCTCAGCTTTTAAGCCAGTGAATAATTACCTTTGAGAGTTTCCAACAATTAAAGAATAACATTGATTAATTAGGAAAGAAAGTGAAGAGTACTAATCAATCCTAAAGACAGTTTTTCTTCTCCCACCTCAAGCCTTTTCGTCTCCCACAAACAATGTGTTTTCTATACTGTTCAGATTCTTTGAAAAAACATTCATATTCTTGTCCATTCACACAAAACTCTCTTGGTGAGCATTGTTTTGGGAGGAGTGGGTGGTAGGCAGGGGGCACAGGATGTGGAGAGAACAGATAGGATGTCAGGTGAAGATGGAAAGCTGTGCCCTCTCTAACCAGCTGAAGACTCTGCATGATTGTTTTCTTACAAATAATACCTGTGGGTGTTGAAACTGTTCAGGGAATCTATCAAACATACTCTTTCACATTGCTGTTGTAACCCTATAAAATTTATTCTTATTTCAAAAGAATCTTGGCAATAATACCTGTAGGTGGTTGAGTAATTTAGAGAAAATCTGTCAAACCTACTTCCACCGACTTTAGCAAGAGGATTCTGTAATTACTTCTGAAGTTGTAAAATGAAATGATTTATTTTCAGTATATTCAGAAAGTTCGAAATTGAGCTTCTATTTTTTCTTTGAATGACTTCTAATAAACTTAGTTGAAGAACTAACTCAAAGAGTAGATCTAACAATTGCACAGCATTCATTTAACCCACAATAAGGGGAAAATATCAGTGCTGCACTTAAGTAAGATATGACATTACTGCAAATACAGTCCCATCTTCATGCGGGAAGCCAGTCCACATTTAGTTGTCTCCTTACATAACTCTAATATGATACATCTGAAATTAACCTTGATTCAATCTTTTCTGTGCAAAAATACTTAGGTTTACAGAATATTTATGAACAATGTATTCTTCACCTACCCAGTAGATTTATTTAATATTTCTTAATCCAGAATAATATAACAAAATTGAAGACTCAGAATTTTATTGTAAACCTGGTAATACTTGAGGATTTTCTTAGTGCCCCCAGACACAGACACACATTCAAATTACTTGGCTTAACAACCTACCCTTGTCAACTGAGCCAAATGAGTGAACTTGTATTCACTTTCAGTCTGTGGTAAACGTGATGTAATGTGACCTTGTAAAATCCCTCAGGAAAGAAAGGTAGTCCAACATCAACTACTGAAAGAATCTAAGAGCATGTAAAGACACCTAAAATCCAGGAATTTAATCATTTAGTAAATCCTTAGAACCCGGATTCAGGTGATCAATATTATATACCATCAAATCACAAGACTTTTGAGTCTATGACTTCTGAATGCTCAAACAAGTCAAATTCATAGTTCTGTGCAGAGATGTTTTAATTTTAAATAGGTTCAGGCATCATTTCGTGGTACTGCAATTGCAAGACTAGCCATAAAATGGGAAGCATCAGATTCCTTTTCCTGTCACCACCAAAGAATCCACGTTCTATTTGGATTTACTTGGTTCTGCAGGAGGCACTCAGAGCATCACATCTTCAAAAGGTGAACTGGTTTGTGGTCATCAAGGCCTAACCAAATATGAGTGGTAAATGCATTGGACAAAGATGTTGGAACTTGCTATATTATAACTTCTTTAGTCCCAAATGGTTGCTTAATTTCTAATTTGCAAAAATAAATCATCCCCCATCTGCAGTTTACATTTTGGCTGCTATCTAATTGTTTAACATGAAGCATATATCTGTAGCAAACATTCATGTTTGAACAGGGAGGAGCAAAAAAACAATGGAAATTCCTGGTGAGAAACAATCCAGAAACATTTTTAAAGTATTCATTAAACTCCCTCCCCATATTTTGAGACAGATTTCCACCATTTCCTCTCACCATGTTCTCTGAACAGAAATAATTCTTAGTTAAAGTATGGTGAAAAAGCAGAGGACAGTGTTAGCAAACTACCTCATCAGAGCAAGTGGTACCTCACTGAAAACAGGAAGCATGAGTACTATAGCCACCCAAGTTACTAAAATGCTCTGAAATTCAAAAGAGAAACTGTTTATAACATACAGACCAAAGTAGAAGGGAAAACAGAAGTAATATATTTCTTGCTGCTTATAAAAAGGAAAAGTCATCAGTCATCTTCTTCATAAACATGCTGTATCTGTGCACTTACTCAAATTAGCCTTTTCTATACAAAAAAAAAAAAGTTTGTAAATACACAGTTTTCAATAATCTCAACCACTTTTTCTTTTCAACTAGGTAAAACACCATGTGATTACTGAATTTGACAAACCCACCCTTCATGCTTTCTAAACACAACTGTTGATCCCACATCTTTTGAAAATACATTTCAGAAGAATTTAGGATTTCCAATCATTTCCCTGGGAAGTAAAATTCTCTCCAGATGTAAATTGTTCTGTTTTTCTTGTTGTTGTTGTTTGTTTGTTTGTTTTAAGTTGAAATGTAATATGGCATATAGCAAAAACTGTTTATATGTTGTATCTATCAAGTGCCATCCCTTTTTAAAGGAGAAAAAAACCAAACAACTAGTTAACATATCAAAATAGTTTTCTTACAAGATAAATAGCTCAGAGACAATTCTCCTACAATGTATGTTTGTGAAAAATCAGCAGGAGCCATTTATGGTCTCATAATACATAAATCAACTGAAAGAACACTTGGTCAGAATCTGAAACATCACAATATTAACTCACTGTGATTACAAAGCTTTGGTTATCCCCCTTACATGTGTCAAATCAAATCAATGTAATGTTATAATTTTATAAGTTACTGGAAACAACTGAATTATTTAGATGAGAATTGTTTCTTCAATGCATTTAAATATTGGTTTAGGGAAAACAAGTCCTCATGTTTTTACACATTGCCAAAGAAAAAAGCAGAAAAATAGCAAAAATTGTCTTACTTCAACTGACCTAAACAATTTTGTGACAAGGCAAATGAACTATTCCATATAGACAGGCATACATGCCACTAAGTGATGGAAATAAATAGGGCTTTGAAATATCAGTGTTTATTTGTCAGTACAGCTTTCGCTTTCAGAATAATTACCTATGCACAAACTCTAGATGGCAACATTGCACTTACTGTATTACTAAAACAAAATGTCACACTAAGTCCCTACATATCCTCTTTATCAACATTTTATGTGCCACAGATCTATAGCCTCTTATTATAAGTGTAATGAAGCAGAAGTTATTGAAGCATTTTATTGATTGCTCAGATCACAAGTTTACTGTCATACTGAATTGGCACCTTACTTGCTGAAGCAAACTGCTGACACCTTTTTAAAAAAGTGACAACTACATCTATTTCATGACCAGAAATCCATTTTCATCTCTATCAAGACAAGAATGCAATTTTCACTTCATTTAACTGATGTTAGGCCTGCTCAAGGCATGACACTTAGAAAAAGACACAAGTTTAAGGTTCTTAAAATACTTCTGGTAACTAGAATGCAGTTCAGTTGTGGGAAAAAAATCAACCATCACTCAAACCTATAAACAATAAAACATTCTAAGAATCACTTATTGAACTATCAAGAGGGCAGTTTTCTCTTTCAGTTGCAGAATTACTGCAGCATTATTTTTATATTCTGTTAATAAGAAGCTATGTTGAGATACTACAGTTGCTGTATAAAATCCTGCTTTACACTAAGTTTACTTTAACATGGGATTATTTCTTGAGTGGTCCCTACATGGGTCAAACAGACAAAAAATTCTATTTTTGTGTGACCTATGAAGAATGAAATACAGATACTTAACACCTCTTCAAGAGTGTGAGCCAATGTCATATAAAATTAGACAAGCAGAAGCTGCAATCAAGAAGAAACATATATTAAGTTTAAAAAATTGGGGGTGTGGTACTACTGAACAGAGGCTGTTCACTAAAAGCACAAATGGAAACTAGGGATGAACTGGAAATCACCTTAAACGTTTTGGTGAATTTCTTCCTTTTCTTTCAATACTATCTAATAATTACTATGACTGCTTTACTACAATATAATCTTATTTTCTCAAAACAGCATTACAAACAGGGTAAGTATACTTTGATGCAATTTTCTGATAATTCTATGAACTAATATGGATACAAAATTATATGAAATACTGATTTAAAAATACTTCGCAAATAAAATCTATCGTTTTGTTAATTTCTCCCTATACAAACCCCTGCAAAGTGATTCCACATAACAGCTACTTTATACTTTATTTATAAGTGGAAAAAAAAATAGGTAAAAAGAATCATTAGAAATTAATACAATGTAATTACTGACATCTGTGGAAAACCAATTGAATAGTCAGGACAGTCATGCTTCTCACAGAGTACAAAATAAAAAGTTATGGAGAGAAGCTTTCGTTCATGTATCCTAGAGGTATTCAACCCCCAGTACTTGAGCCAGCAGTTTCAAAAGAGTGGCAAAAGAAAACAGAAAAAAATATATTTTTTTTTTCTCTTTGTTCTAATAATTGTAATATTTCACTTTAAAATACTATTATTTTGTATGGATCTACATAGCAAAATTATGAAAACCTTATGAATTATGATGTTACTGGATGTGGCTTAGAGTAATAACAGAAAGCTGCTCAATATACTGTTTTGAAACAGTACATTTAATCCAGTGTTCCCATAGAGGAACTGTAGATATATAGCTTGATAGAAGAATCAGTGAAAAACTTCATTCTCTCTTGTTTTCTTGCAGGTATTTTGCATACTATCTCCATTACTGTAATGTAATTTGCTGTGGTTCAAATGATTAATTACTGTTACTGTAAGTTCTGCTAGATCAAGCTAATGAACATTCGGCACAATTTCCTGTCACTTTTCATCCCAGCTCAGTCCCCTCATCCCCACACACAAGTGTAACACGCAGTAAAAATAAAAGTACACAGAACAGAACCTTAGGACTGGCTACGTTTGTTAACTATCATATTCAAGTTTTGCTTCCAAGTAATATACGTTCAAACCCATTTAAATATACTTAAAGCAACTTGTGATTCTTAAATATTAATATCTATACATTTTCCATAATAAATTTTAACTGTGGCAATGACTGAGATTATTCTTCTATTTATCTGTTCATATACATTTTGTATTATTTAGTAAAGGACATATCAACAGCTTCAATAAAGTATAATTCTAAATCAAGAAAATGTTTAAAAACCATTAATATCATTTTAAAAGGTATTTGAGTTTTCTCTTTTGGCCTCTGTTTAGCTGTGCTAGGCCTATGAATGACAGCTTCCCTGCTTGAAGCATACAGAAAGCACAGCCTTCCTCATTCACTGTCAGTACTATGGCCTTTTCACACGTTCCTTCCACAGCAGTGTTTGTCCCCAAACACTGGAACCCAGCACAATGGCATTCCTACTTCAACACCCCCACCAACAGCACCACTACATATGAAGAATGCTAATGAGATGGACATCCCCCACCTCTGAAAGTGTTAACTATATCTAATACTATCAGATATAATGTTATTCCTATTGTTAGGAGTTAAATTTTAGCACAATTCCATTTTGTAGATGTTTTTCTTATAAAAATATTTTAATAGAAAGTATAGTAGCTTGACAAAAAGCTCTTAAAAATATCTTACATGCACGTACCCAATTATGTGTATTATATACATAATAAACAGAATGTAATCTTTAAATTCATTTGGAAATCTCAGAAATTCCAAGAGACACGGCAAAAGCATGTTGAAAATCATAAAACATAAGCCCACCATCTGAAGTGCTAATAACAGAATAATTCTAACATTACTATTGTTTAAACTTCACTTTTTTTGTTAGAAAACTATATTTTACTGTCACAGAATTCATGACATTAAATTGTCAATATGAGCTTTATTAAGATTTTAGTGAAGCTTCTATCATATCATACAGACATGTATTTGCAATTAGAAGGAGTTAAAAGGAAAAAAAATGAAGGCTTTTGTAGTATAGTTTATAGTTACAGTTTTTTTCCTTCTCCTTCATTAAAAGTAATGCACAAACCTTTTCCCAAACTTCCAAGTACTCTCAGTTTCACCTAGTTCACTCCACCTTATATTATTCTCAAGGAATGCTAATGGGAGAATACTGATTGCCCTCTTTAAAAGGATACAAAGACTACAGAAAAGAGATGGTAGCTCCTCACTGCTTCCTTCCTCTGGGGCAAGAAGCAACAAAGTGATTCCAAAAACTGTGCAACTACTACACAACACAGATCAGAAACCATGCATTGTTTTAATTCAATGCGTGTATTTTAAATTGAAGTCTACATTGATTTTAACAGAAGTAACATGTATTGGCATATTATTAGCTGTATGCAGTATTATATTTCAAGGGACAGAGTATATTGTCTTAGCAGAGTAATACTGGATTGAGAAATCCAGCCTCCCCCCACCCCCCCCCCCCCTTTTTTTAACCTCCATTCCCTTTTTGTTTAAAAAAGGTTAACGGTTGCACTTGATGATCTTAGAGGGCCTTTCCAACCTAAATGATTTTATGATTTTAAATGAAAAGACAAAGTAAATACCAATAATGTAAAGTGTCAAAATAACAGTGAGATAAACAGATATCAAGGCAATATTTTTAATATACTCAAGTAACAGCTAGATGTTATACTGGTATGAATGCTGTGTGCAGTCATCATAGCATTACGCTGCCAGGCCTTTGGCACAACAGGACCAAGCAATACACTGATCGAATGTCCTGGTTCTCCTGTAGCATGCATCCTAACCTTGTATCTGTGCCATAAAACAATATGCTCTTTACAAAACAAACTTGTTTTAATTATTTATAGCAGAGGGCAACATAAGGGGTATGTAGTAAAGACAGTTATTTCAAAGCATTTTTATACTTACAGTACAAGATAACCTACAGTTATGGTATTGACTTCGTTTATATTCAGTACTAATACAACTTCAGTTATAAAACGGTTGGCAAAATTAAGAGACACTTTCAAACTGAATTATATGTCATATCTTTGAAGTAATATAATTCAAACTAACATAAGCTTTCAACACATTAACTGCACAAAACACTTAACATCCTTCTGATGTAAAATTTCATTTAAGCACTTAAACCAATTTGAAATGTTTATTAAAATATTTTAATCATAAGGTTTTTTTGTAGACAATTAACTGTCATATACATAAATGAACTCATACATTTATCCTCGTAATCTGAAGACTATTAAAAGCTAAAAACGTCCAGAAATGTTATAATGCACATATGTCTATATGCAAGCCTTTCATTATAAAGAACCATTTGCCTTCAGAAGAGATTTCAAACCTACTAAAATTATTATATTTTTCTTGTCATTTACAATTTCCAACTGAATACTGCCAGATAATCACCAGAGGAATGATTAACATAAGTTAATTTACTGAAATGTCTTTATATGTTCTTCACAGAGAAGAGCAAAAAATAGTCAATAAATGACTTGCATATGAATTTTCATTTAAAAGCTCCATTGTCTGCTTTATTCTACTAATTACCATTATACTTGCTAACTACTTGTAAGCATTTTATATATATTTCCTACATGAGTAAATATATGTTAAGACACTGGAAAGTAATACATCTAATTTCTGTGGCCTTTATGACAGGCAGCATAGTCTTAAAAGTGAATTATCCATAAAATGTGTAAAGATATTTCTCAGTCTTTAATATATTACTGTACTGATTCAGAAACAGTTTGAAACAAGCTTTTCTTTTTCACGTGCTCTCTCATTTTTGTTTTTGGTTTATTGGTGGTTTTTTATTATTATTATTATTTCTTCTTGCTGACCACTATTAACTCTAGACAGGAATAGTCTCTTCTGAAGTCAATTCTCATTTCTCTTTATGGATCTGACAGCAGGAGGTGCTGTATAAACAGTGTGACTGACACTTTGCTTGCACCTCTCCTCCCCCTTTCTACATAGACTGGCAGTATGATCTATCTGATACAGTCATTCTTAACTCTGTGGCCTGAGATCATTTTTAAATCCTAGTTTCCTAGCTGGTTGTTTAATTTCCATATAGTATTTTTTCCTGGAAAATCTGTATGTCTACTATTTCTATAAACAATTCACCTAGTCTTTAAAAATGTATACATTCTTACATATATAAAAGGAACTTAAGTAACTACCCTGAACAAGATCATTGTTTTCTTTTCTTTTACTTTTATCTCCTAAAATAAAACACTTGGTTAGGAAAAAAAAACATTCTATTGCACCCATACTGTTAAACAATATATTCACCATCTGCCTTCTACATTTTTTTTTTCAAATTAAAATGCATTTCTGGTATATTTATTTAATGGTACATGTATAGTAATTAAATATGGGGTGTTGTAAATATGATATAGTTATTTAATTTTTTCATAATGCAACACCAGTTAGATTTATATGTGTTTTATTTATCAAAGAAATGTTTCATCTAAATAATTACTGAAATTAGTTTTATGGGAAGATCCATCAGACCATTAAAAACTGCATGTGCAGAACAAGCTATGAAAAATTATTGCTTTAGAGAACAACCACATAAGGAGCATCACAGCTAAGCACAGTAAGCAGCAAGAAAAAGGGAGGTATATGATATCCCATACCAAAAAAGAGACGCAATTAGTTCCTTTATTGTTTGGCTTTGTGATTATGTATTTCATATTCCTAACAGGTAATGCAGCTTATGCAATATGTTACACTTCTTTATGACAAAGTGCCAATCATTGTTTTTATAGAATTAGTACATTGCAAAACTAAAACAAAAAAGCAGACTTTTAAAGAGTGGGACAACTTACCTGTTTGCAACAGTTTGCAGACTTTAATCGTTGCTGCAGGGCCAATAGAAGTCCTGGGATATTTATCTTTGCTCCTGAGAGGCTGAAACCTTCTCTCTTAAAGACCCAAACAGGTCCATGCAAAGGTGTGATGGAATTTTGCAGGCATCTGTCAAGCAGAGGAGCTATGCAAAGACAAGAAGAAGAAGAAAAAAAAAAAAAGGCATTCTTTTGACCCAACTGAAATATACAGTCTCTAACACAGCCTCAGCATCAGAACTAACTCTTAATATCTATTATTTATATCTGACCTGGGTTAAGTCTTGGAAAAGCAACTCCTGCATTTCCAGTGGTCACCATGAAGGACGTATTTATATTGAGCCACCCCCCATGAAAGACTCATAAGCTTCGTGAGCACACCTGAATAGTTCTGAAGTGTGCCTAACTAGCTGCACAGAGTGTCATGGTGTGCACTGATTGCCTTATCTTCTCATTTATCACAGATGAGTTGGAACCAACCTTGCTGAAATCTACTTGCATTGTCCTGATAAAATTGCAAGATCCATGTTGTTCCTACACACAGTTTCCTGTTGAGGAGCTTACATATACCTAACATGTTATAAAGAGTGCTCATAAAATATAATCAACAGTCTCATAAGCGATTTTATTATAACCTACTCAATGTTACTATTTGAAAAAAAAAACAACTGACAAATAAAAAGCTCGGTGTAGCTGTTTAATAATGCAGGAAGGTCAAATAAAAAGATAGATAAAATTGATTCATGGTGATGGTCTCAACAACATCTTTTTCTTGCTGTTCCTGGATTTCAAATCATTGTAAAGATTGAAAGGGTTCTTCTTCAGGAACCTAATGTCAATATCTGTGACAAATAAGGCAATATTATTTTAGCTTATGGCATTACTGAGATAATGTATTTTGCAGATACTTTGTATTTTACTGTACTGTGTAATGCACACATGGGCCTTTCTTAAGTGACAAAATGAAATAGCATTAACTTGCATTTCAGGCGTTTACCTGATATTCTAAAATGAAAATAGAAGAAGGAGGAGGTGGAGGAGCAGAAGAGGAGGAAAAAAGCCTCACCTCAAACCTGTTTTTTACTAGAAATATGCAAGAAAATAAATAAATAAATAAGAGTATAAAGTACCTTGGTGAACAATGCAAATAAACTACATGTATAATTTTCACATCTAGACTATCTATGGTCATGAAGAGTCATATTTGCAATCAAGATATGCTATAAATGGTGAATTTCCTATGTACATGTATACTAATGAAGAACTACATGTTTTGTCAGAGAAAATAGCACTGGGTAGACTAAACATTGAAAATTTTATTGAGAAATTTTCCGTTCAGTCATGACAAAGATTGTCACTCGGCTGCAAAAACAAACAGAGCCTAAACTAAGAGTCGAGTTTAGAAACTTTCATACATTAGTCCTCTCATAATTGGAGAGTTTGGGAAAATACAGAAGGAACGTAACATATAGTTAAATCCATCTTCAGAAATAAAGAAATTGGGAAATGTGCCACAGGTTGTTTTGCTAAAGTCATTATATTTTATGAATTATTTTAGCACGTGGTTAATCAAAACCATATTTATTTTGGGGAAAGGAACTATTTTTTTTAATATCATGTTAAAATCCCAGTCTTCTGACTTCCAGAATTTTGTGATACAATCATCTAGTCAGCAGTTTTATTCATGCTCACATAAACAGTCCTGAGAGTTTCCATACACTATGCCTACTTCTTCAGCAGATATCCTTGCACCTACTTCCATCCTGCATACTTAGCATAAAATGTCTTTTCAGAATTAGTCTGCAAATCCATTTAAATTTAGCTATTTAAACCCCACTGAAGTTTCAGCATTGCTGTGATGTTTATAAGGCTATACGATCTCAGTTAAGCAAAATATACTAATACAAGATCAAATAGAAGGACTACAAATGTTCCATTTAGATCTAAAGGACTATCTATGTGGTTAACTACATGCATTTCAGTAATCGCTTGAATGAAAGCCTATCACATCATTCTTCCAAAGTAATTTAGAATTGCCTGTACATCTCGGGTGTACTTTCACTTTGTTGCAGAAGTGGAAAATGGTATGCAGAAGCTTGTATCAATATCAGATGGATGAAAATAGAAGAAATGTAAGAAGATGTGGAGATATATATATACAGGTTCAGTAGAACATTGCAGGAACTTAAGAAAATGAGTTGAAACCCTGTTGATACTTAAGTTGATGACAAAAATCCCATTTTTCTAAAGAGAGAACAGACTTCACAAAATAAGGCTGACCGTGGTTCACTGGACAAGATTAACAAATATATTAACCTACTCTTATTGATTATCCTAAGGAATACTGCAAAACTTTTTCAAAATATGCAGTTAAAGTAGACTTCAAACCAGAATGCATGCTATATATATTAAATACTTGTTATTAAAACCTGCAAAAATGATTTTCAGATTACAATCAGTGAATTAGTATTCTTTTCAAGACTATTCTAACAATGCACTTATACCCTAACAATGTAGTCAGACATAAAATCAAGAAGGTGAGGTATGAGTGAGGTCTGACCAGGAAGACTGGCAAGAATTAATTTACTTGAGCACTAATTAGGCAGTATCAAAACTAAATCCATGTTTGATATTATGTGATGGGGAGTGGTACTACTAATATTTCATTCAAACTAAATAAAAAGATGAAAATCTGTTTCCAGTGAAGATTCTGGAACTGTTATAAATACCTTCATAACTGTAAGAATAAGATTACAAACAGAAAATAAGCACAAATGCACTTCTGAGTCTGCAAGCAGGCTGAAACACAGCTGTGACAAAATGTTTGTATATGGGAATTGGATGTTAAATTTGAAGGCTAATTATAACACTATTTTATCACAAATAATTTCAAGATAAATAAATAATAAAGCCATGCTGATTCACCTTCTCTGGAGATACTGCATACTTCCAAACCAGAGAGGGGGCAGCTCCAGAACCTACTGGAATGACTCAGAAGTGAAAAGACCCAAAGTGACACCTCTTTTGGACATGCCTAACACCCAAATTGCCTTTTAATCAGTCACACTGAGTAGCAGACCCAATTCATTTTGAATAAGCAATAATAATTTCCATAAATATCAGCTGATTCTATCCATAACAACATTTGCTTCATTCCATGCTCAACCTTTATGTTGCCAGATTTATAATCTCAAACAGCTAGTATTTTTTAACTTTTTTACTTTCTTTTGATCTTCTTAAAAAAAAAAAAATCAAGAAATAAACTATAATACACTATACTTAAGTTACTAAGCATTCACTGAAGTAGAAAACTGTGTCCCTAGAGAGGGAAAGCATTATAGGTTGATAGCAAGTCAGTCATTTCAGAACATTATACTTTTGCTAAAACAGTCCATAAATTTATTGCTCTGGGTATCAGGTTTGTAATTCCAGAAGATATGCTTAGCACTCTAAAAAACCACTGTTGCTCAAAAACTGTTCCTACTTTAGGAATGATTATGTTGTTCACATTTGAAACCGATGCAGATATGCAAAAGTAATAATTTTAAATGAAGAGCTGGCTGTGATTGATGACTAGACTAGACATGACTAGACATCAAAATAACTCGTCTGCTACCTGCGCCTAATATTGACACCAGCCAATAATATGCAGATTCCAGGCTTCCAGCCATCTTGGTGACTCATTTAAAACAAATAAGCTATTAGTCTGAATTAATAATCTTTTGAAAATTAAGAGTATTAATAGTGAGTTCATAAAATACTTCCCAACCCCACTAGACTGCTTTGATATTATGGCTTTAAACAAACAACAGTCTACACAGCAAGGCAAAAAGAATTTATAGGCAAAAATTCCCAAAGATTTGCAAGTCTACTCTCAAGCTTTGCATAGTCCATTCAACATTATTGCTGATGAAATATTGCAAACATTGAACTATAAAACAGGATTATGACATTCAGTAAAACTGTATTACCCATAGCAAACCAAGATAAAGGCTAACCCTTGGAAAGAAAGTGCACAAGCTATCTGGAAAGGTTTAGGAATGACTCACCATGATGTGTGTCTCTCAGGAAGCTAGAGATATTATTACGAGGTACTTATGCAAATCCTGAGAGAGAGTGATAGGACAAATTGAGCATCATTTCTCTTAGCAAACAATCTATAAAAGGATATTTTTTTTTTCAAAAATAGCAGTATCAGAGCAACAGGAAAGAAAACATTAGTATTTTTTCTGCTATTGGAAAAAATATTTCAATATGATCAAAATACCAGATTTTTTTTTCCACACTTCTTTGGCAAAAGGCTTTTCCTGAAGGTACCTCCAATATGTACTGTACATGATAATATGTACTAGACGGAGGGCATGTGATTGTGCTGCCATACACTGTTCTTCACTGTTCTTCACATTTAGCAAACACCACATGACTCTGTCCAGGGCAACTGGCATGTACTATCCAAAATTGCAGTTTAAATAGGGAAGCTGAATGATGGAGAACATGTGGTTTCCTGTGTTGTTTAAATTATGTCAGTGTATTTTTACTCAAACAAAAACTAATCTAACAGCTGCTGTGTACTTTTGTTTACATGCTATATGTCAAATCGTATTGTCCCTAAGGTACTTATGAGAGATGCTTTAGCAGTCATTTTCTTAAATACTGATGCCTATCCGAATTTGGATTTTTCCACCATTGAACAGAATGACAAGCACACGATTGCTGTACTTAAAGCAATCTTTCACAGCTGCTTTGCTTTTTCAGTGATCCCATTAAATTGACGGCATATGCCTGTGGGGTCTACAATGTTACAATACTGCTGAACAAAATGTGGATTGTACAATACAAATTTCTACAATAGAACTTGGCTTTACTGAGGGAACCATTTCCCAGGTCATCCTTCTATTTATTTTTAACCAGAGCAAAATTTAATTTGAAAACTTATCTCTGTGACCTCTACTAGACACCTGGTTATATTAATTGTTTGGAAGTGCAAACTCTAACACTCAGTGGTTAGTAGGCATGAAAACCTATGAAGTCTCTTCGGTTCCTAAAATGAGCATGAGTCATGCCTTTTCTTGAACTGAACGAAGTAGCTGTGCATTAAATATGCTGGCACATCTTCTGCTTGAGCAAGTGGACCGAAATGGTGTGAATTGTTAATGCCTTGCTGCTTTGGTTCACGGCTTGTGATTGATCATTTGTAACTATATCTACTCCTTGTTCCATGAAATCAAGTATGGAGTAATGGGTTCATCAGATTTTTGGGTTAAATTGAGAGTGAAGAGGTACTGTGTGTGGAAATAAGAGTTGCCATGTTCGGGGCTGGCCTTATAACAGCATGGAATCTAAAGGCGATATTCAAAACCACTTCACTCATCATACGCTTACTGATTCTGAATAGGGTCCATTTGCAGGGGACATTTGGTAGTTTTCCAATACACTTTATGCCTCTTTCTCCACTTCTACCACCCTGCACAATTTTTTTTCTTTTCTCTCTTTTTTTTTAAAAAAAAACTACAATAGCTTATAACTGGTCAGCAGAGAAAATTAATAATTTAAATATCTTGCTACGTAAAAGTAAAAACAGTGTAGGACAGAAATGACTGTCCTCCTAATTAATTGTAATGTCTAAATATTAAGTCATTTGTATGACTCAGGCTATAAAGAACTCAGCAAAGTTTCAGAATTCAGAATCATAATCTCCTATTTTTTTTTTTAATTATTGTAGAAAATATCTTTCCAGGCAGAAAAAAAGTTACAATAGCCTTAATTTTACTCCTCTGTCCATTCATGTGCAGGAATGACACACATTTCCGAACACTACAACATTGACCTTACAACCAGCAGTATGTGGGGCCACAGCAAACACAAGCCCACAGCAACTAGAAGTGACAACCTGTGATGGCCTGCAGGAGAGTATTCACGTTACAGTACCTCCACAGAACAAGAAAGGTAATGTATGTCAGTATCAAACTTACTGCAACACTCACGATGCTCCGTTTGTGCAACAGAAATCTCACTATACATACCATATTATCTCATCTCCTCTGGTTAAATTTCATCAATTCAGAATAAAACACAATAATTTGTTTCCAATGTTATAAACAACTTATGAAAACTAATTATGTGTGAATGTTTAACTTTGAATGAATGCATGACTCCGGTCAAATAAAGCTTGCAACCAGGTTTTCCATCAACGCTTGTATTGAAGTTTAGACACAAAACTAAAAATGAGATCAATTTAAGACCAAAAGAGAAATACAGAGTAATAATTGACTGCTGTTACTAAAGAAGTGTACTGCTTTTATACACCTGTATACATGTGTGATGATTATAGCCATATTAAGACAAATAGACAGATGCTTTAGTTCAGTCCAATTTCAATCCAGGTTATATGTGATTTTATACTGATGAATGTGAGTATAGTGCGAGTCTGCAACAACCTAGCTGATGCGCAAGTCTTTTCATTAAGACCTTTTGGGAGACTTGAATTGACGCAACATTGGAGGAACACAAGAAGCAATCATGAATGAAAAAGCTGCTTTTTTCATAACTCATTATTAAAGTTCTTTTTCTTTTCCCTTTTTTCTTTCCCACTTGAGAAGTGTCTTTATGTTATCTCTTGAGAAACCTTGCTGAGTTCAAGTTTTTATATTGAAATATTTAATCGGGCATTTTTTTAGCCCGTCCGGCTCATAATGGCTTTGTTGGCTTACAATTACAAATGCTGGGAAGCTTTCACACACTTATGTGAGGAGCTATGACATATGAAAGAGATTTATCAAGCCCGTGGAAGTCTTTTATAAAGACCAATAATTCTGCTAAGCATTTCCTTTCTTAAATTGTGACTAAATTCCAGATCCTCATCTCCATTTTCAAAAACTTTGGTGTTAAAGCTGTTACAGAAGCCAGTCCAGATAACATTGTAACAATATGTCAAGAAGTTTCTTAGAATTCTTCAAAATAGTCAGTTCTGATGCATTACCAGTAAGGACATAAGATCACAGAATCAGTAAGGCTGGAAAAGACCTGCAAAGATTGTCTAGTCCAGCTCCCCTGGTAAAACTAGAGTCAAGCTAGAGCAGATTGCTCAGGGTTTTATCCAGTGCCAACCTGGATATTATCTCCAAGCATGAAACTCTACACTTTCTCTGGGAAAACAGTGGTTGACCACCCTCACAGCAAAAATTCATTTTCTTATGTTTAAATGAATTTCCTGCACTTCAGTTTATGCCCATTTCTGCTTATCCATTCATTGACTGCTATTGATGAGAACCTGGGTCCATTTTTCTTTAGTCTCCCCCATCAGACATTTATACTAAAACACTAAAATCCTCCCCGAACTTTCTCTTAACAGGTTGAACAGACACAGACAGTTCCATCAGCCTTTCCTCTTAAGCCAGATGCTCCTATCCTTTAATAATCTTCATGGCCCCTCACTAGACCCACTCAAGTGTGTCTGCATTTTCTTGTATTCAGAAGCCTAGTGCTGGACACAGCTCTCCGGCTGTGCCTCACCATTGCTGAGCAGAGGGGAATAATCACCTCCCGTGACCAGCTCACGATGCTCTTGTAATGCAGCCCAGGAAGCTGTTAGCCTTTGCTGCAAGTGTGCATTGCTGGCTCATGGCTGATTTGGTATTCACCAGGACCCCAAATCCTTTCCTGCAAAGCTGCTTCCCAGTTGATTGGCTCCCAGCCCATACTGGTAGATGGAATTACACCTTTCCAGCTGCAGGACTTTGCATTTCCTTTTGTTGAACTTGATGGGATTCCTGTTTGCCCAGTAGTTATCCATCCTTTCTCCTGCAGTTCTAATGTGCTAAAGTTCTTTAAGACTTACAAGAAGAAAACAAACTATACATAATGCATAACTCAGTAAGCATATAACCTATGGAGAGTGTAGAGAGAGGTCCTGGAGAAAATGAGGGTAAATGTTTATAGCTATGACCTAGAAGATCTTTATTTTATTCAAGCAAAAGGCTTACTCCTAATGGACTAGAGTTTTTAAAAAATGCTTCCTAGGAAGGGTTATAAACAGATTTCATAGCACACAACTCCAGATATTATTCTAAAAACTATTACTTAAGAACCAAAGATGCTGTTCTCCATTCAATCAGATAAACATAATGCCAGAAAGTATGCCAGAAGGAGGAAAAATTGATCTCATATAGTTTTTATGCACTCTAATTAACTGAGTCAGGCAAAGATGCCTTATAATGGAACTTAACATTGTGTCAGTGCTTTCTTGATTACAATCCATGATGTCAGCAGCTACACATTTGCCAGACCAGTTCAATCATCTTTTTATTTTCCCTGCTCATACTGTGCCTTCTATACTAAACAGAATAAGATCTTTACAGGGGGTATGTTCTGCATGTCAAAATAAATTCAATAGATTCAGTTGTGCTTTCCAATGGAGTTTTAGAACTTCAAACAGGTGAGTGGAACTTAGAACTGAGCCCTTAGTTTTATTTATCAAATTTTCATGTAAAATATATACTCCTTCTATTAGTATTACATTATATGTAAGTATATATATATTACATATTTCACACATATTAGAAGGCATCTATGCATAAAATGTATAGAATAATGTATAGCTTATATAGCATTATACTACATTAAATTATATATATTACTATAAATTGGTCTGAATAGACCAGCTAATCAGCTGCATCTGTTGATGCCAATTCTTACTGGTCTGAGAAATCATTGAATATACATACTCCTTTAAGAATAGGCAATAGAGGCATAAAAGAAGAAAAATACTATATAGCACACAATACCTGATAATAGGCATAGAGCCAGATTTGTACCTCTATAAGAAAGAGAAAGATACAAGCTCCACGGAGATGTGCTTCTAAATTCATAATTATTACCTTAGCTAGGTTAAGAATAAAAGCATTTCTCAAGCTATGGGATCAATGCCAGTTTACTTCTGGATTTGTCAAAAAAGGTATATATGCTGAATTCCACATCCAGGATAAACATGTTATAGACTGAACCTGAAGTTAAACATTAGGACAAAGTGCAGAAAAGAAATGTATGGCTTGATTCCTAGACAGGCCATGTAATTGGCATTAAAGTTATCTTCATCACAGTGCTGGATTTCACAATGAAGGCAGAGATGAGTGTTTCATTGTGACTGAGTTAAATGTAAATTCTAGTTTTGAAGCAAATATTTCAATAGTAACTTATGCTTATACAAATTCTACCAATGCTGCAAATGCAGTTACACAGTCTGTGATTAGAGAAAATGAGGCATACAAAGGGTTCATGCATATCTATTATTTTTAAGTGCTACTGATGTCATCACTATCATCACTATCACAGAGATCAATAATTCTGTCACATGGAGTAGGAATTCCTGAATGCATCAGTGGGTTCTTGTTTTGATGGTGCTGATGTGGTATATTTCCAGTTTCTCCTCAGAAAGTTCTGGGGAATATTTAGCTGAGGCTATCACACTCTTCTTACTGCAACAACTTTCAGGAGCATTCTCTACAGCATTACTGTGTCCCATTTTTTAAAATATTTAAGAAGGATTATTGATTACATCTTCGATCTGAAAGTAGTTGTAAACATTGAAATAACAAGAAATTGCTTATAATGAAGCCAGGGAATGGTACCTGGCCTGTGAGGGGATACAAAAAACCCCAGAAGTCCTACTACTAACCAGGATAAAATCTGATTTGCTTCTCTCAAAGTGATTAGGAATAGAAAAGGAGTAAGTAGACCATTTAGGTAGATATATGTTCAGGCAGACAACCCATAGATTTAAAGTCTCCTTTTAATGATTTACAAGGACTATGTTTTCCTTGGATACTTCCCTCACCGTAGAAGGATTATTTATAGACCCAGGCACCTCTGAAGTCTAAAGCTCTTGCACTTACTTATTTAAAATCTTGTACTAAAAATATTAGGTCTGAATATCAAAGATAAGGAAAAAAACGCCATAGGGATATATACTTAAATGCCTAATTAAATTTATAGTACACAGATATGACTATTTGTTAGAAAACACCCCTGAAGGAAAGCTCAAAGAAAAAACATTTTTGAGCACTCTTAAACTGCAGAGTTGGAGCAATGTCTTATTTATAGACGATATAAAAGGGTAGAAGAGAGAAACAGCGTGTGTGTTACCCCACTGAAAAAGCAAGAAAAAGCTCTCAGACTAAAGAAGAAACTACAGGAAAAAAGTGTAATCACTGAAAAGAGGATGAAAAATAATCCAAATATTAATATGTTAGAACCACACAAAAACAATAGTTATATCCTTGAGCTTATTACTGACTATTTGCAATTCTTAGTTCAAATTAAAGGCACCAACATACAGAAAAGGTAAAATAAATATTTCTAGATTTGCTCTTCTAAAGCCCTTGATGTAGTAAACAGAAAACCTGTCCTACAAATGCTACTTACCATTTATGATATTGCCGGTGTTTTCTCCACACACGTTGACTTTCCATTCTCCAGTGAGATAATAATATATTCTTAGTGTACAATCACCTAAAAACTTAAAAAAAAAAAAATGAAAGGTTTTATTGCAAATAATTAAGACCTGGTTATTTAACAAATATGTTACGAAAAACAAACAAACCCACCGTAACATAACTTGAAACAGCTACAGTTGAAATATTAATCACTCAGAGAACAAATGTCTTTGCAGTACAGACTACACCCCACGTGAGATTCACTGTACAACTTTGATTTCCAGTAATGACTACACCTATTGGCAAATACATCTTTCTGTATAAGCAAATTTATAAGAAACGTTAAATCAAATATTCCACGTTTTCCTTGGGGGGGGGGGGGGGAGTAATTGCAGATAGAGTATGTTATGAATGAAATAATATGAAATGAAAAGAAAAATTAAGATCCTTAGGCAAATTAAATCAACCTCTACCAAATGCTCTACACAGACATGTTACAGGAAGTCTACTTCAAAGACCTTATAGACAGAGTAGGGTAGAGAAAGAAAAGTGCTATTAACTTCTAATTAGTTTAGGTACACAAAAAGACGAAAACCCTGTGTAATTTTTTTAGAATTGCATTCATAGACCATATAAGATCATAGTAGAAATACGAGACAGGGTACCAACGTCTTAAAAGTAACACAATAACTTCAGCAAGACTCCTTAGCAGTGGAAAGTGTATGACCTACTAGTACACACATCAGTAACACCAGGTAACTGCATGAGAGAAATAGGGGTTCTATTGTCCCTGCTACACCTTTATGCTAACTACATATTTTGAATAGAGAATACATACTTTGAATTTAAAAAAAAAAAAAGCGCTAATCTCTGGAAATGTAACAATTGTTTAATTTATTCTCTGATTCCTATTGAAAATGTAAATACATGTTTTTGAATTAGTTGAAATTTATAATCATAGATAGCATTTTATTCTGCTGGTAAAGATAGAAACTGTTTTAGAAACGGCTAGAAGAATAACACAACCCAAACATAATGTTTTGGCCTTTTGCATACCACCACAATAGGGGATATCACAAGCCATTTCTTGTGTTTACAGTCAGGTTCTAAATCATTCCACATTGTTCTGATTTTTCCTAGTCATGCATCACAACTATTGTTTTAGAGAGAATCCTCCCGCTATTAGGATTTTATGTTCAACCGGATTTTCAGATTAACATGAAATTACATAGCTCAGTCAACTTAAAACATGTATTTCAACTTTTTAAGTACTATCTGCTGGCTATAGATAAATCAAAGTACTTTTATTGAATATTTAGATTGCTTTTGTCCAGATTTTATAGAAATCACAATACTTGAGAACATACACAATAGTTGTTTTTATACTGTGCAATACTAATGCAAATCTTATGAAAGAGGTAAATCAACAGGATAGGTGCTGTGTGATTAAAGCAGAAACTGCCACTGAAAGGATGTTAGTGAAATTACCTGTCATTCTCAGGAGGAAAGTCTAAGACAGATAGCACACAAGTTACTTTTTGATGACAGAAATAGCAATACTTGGACCATGAGAAATTCATTGTTCATGGAACTGTTGAAAAGAAAAGGCAAGTGCAAAATACTAGTGACGTTATTCATCCATCATGCCTACTTTAGGTCAGCCACATGAATATCCTAAACTGTCTTTTTCAAGATGCTCATAGAGAAGGCAGAGCCAAAGTATGACGAAAAACGTTATCAGTCTTGTAAATTTTAAGAGGAATGTCTCCAGTTATAAATTCCCACATTCAACTTCAGTAACACATGTTCAAATGGCAAAAATACATCTCTTACCCCAACAGAATCTATACTCCACACCAAAACAGAAGATGCTACCTCTCCAAACAAATACTATTTAAAATAAGACAAAGAAAACACACCATGAATAATTTTTTGTGTTTTCTTGCTTTTTTTCCTCTCTTTTTTTCACTTTCAAATGCAATTACAATAGCTTCAATGCCTTTCTAACATGCACAAACATGCAACTCTCCTGAAGGTGTTGCATACCACTAAAGGATTCCTAAAATACAATGTATTTCCTCCCCTCCGCCCATTTTTGCACATATATGGGCGCAAATGCCATATTTCTGACCCAGTTCTAAGGTAACTCAGATTTGTTTTCTGGCAAGGGAGAAGACAGCAAAATGTAAAACATACTACAATTTCTTACAGTGGACTCAAGGTCCTCCAATAGCTGTAGTTTCTTACTCTTTACAGTGAATAGCCCTTAGATTTCTAGGCAGTTAACTGCAAATACTCATTTCAAATAGATTTGGTGGAACCAGGTTCAAGACTAATCAGAACCAAACAGAATGTGGACCTTTATTTCGGTCTCCCATATCAAATTCTAGTCTCTGATCATTCGATCTTTTAAAAAAAAAAAAAGTTTGAAAATTTATTAGAGGTATTAACTCAGTATGAGTACTTTAGAAATTTTCTAAATTTTGACAAAACAGAAAAATTGTTTCATAACAGTTCAAATATGTAACAAATAGAAAAGAATTCTCTATTTATCTTGCCTCCTTGTTAAAATTTTATAAACATAGCTATTATTTTTTCTAGTTTTAACTGCATAATTATAGACATTTTCAGCATTAAAAAAAATAAAAGAACTTTTCTTCAATGAATTATGAATCCTATTTGATATCCTCCATCAGTATATTGAGGGCTATAAGCTAGGTGTGCAGTTCTTCCATCAGAAGCCTGTACAGTGACTAAATGGAGATGTACGACTATGAAGATTGTACAGTCTGCCAAATCTGTCTTTTTGAGAATTGAAATAGAGCCAGCAATTGTTGACTGTGTTGCTTTTCCTCATTCATTCAGTGAGATGGATCTAGTGTATCTGAAGTGAGGCTGTTACCACTTTTGTCAGGGTTTCAAAACAAAAAGAATCAAACATTCTACTTCCTTCAGATGCATTTGAGACCTTTCTTCCTGCCAAGATACCACCATTATTTGGTGAATTCACATCATTCTTTGCTTAATTGGTCCACTTTTTCCACTAATAGGTAAAAGTCTGGAATGAAATAGTAACTGACTAAAGAGAAAAAAAAATGTCTTTTTCTTTTTTTTTTTTTTTGCATAGCAGGATCAATCTGCTGAGCATTTTGCTTACTATACATTAAAAAAAAAAAAAAAAAAACACAACACATTTCAATTGATTTCTTTTTTAACCATGCTAGGTGAATGAAACTGCAAAGGAACTGCAAAGGGAAAGACTCATGTCCCAGTCAAGTAACAAATATTATTTCTTTCAAGGAAAGGGAAAATGATGTGCTTCTGACATACTATTTTTTATTTGAGTACACTGTGACTTGGGATGTCCAAAATGAGGATGGCATGATAGGAAATTATCATCATGGACCATATGTATTGCATACTGCCTTTACTCTTCCACTTGTCTTTGGATATCTGCTAAAAGACAGGATATTGGGCTAGATGAAATTCTACTCTAACACAGTATTGCGATTTTATGGTCTTTTGTTTTTGTTGTCAACTTATAAACAACAAATATGTTTGCTTTTTAAATCACTAGTCTGCATGAAATATTATTCTGAAGATTTAAAAGTATTTCTATTTCATACTTACTGTTGTATTGAATATCTGAGACATAGATTTTCAATTTATTTTAAATGTGTGTATTTTGATACATTCATCTTTCATTGCAGTATCAGTTGCTTGTATAAAACACAAATGTGAATTGCACATAAACATAAAACTTTTTCTTTGGCTTTAGTTCTCCTTCCCCTGTACCAAGCAGTAAGTACAGGCTAGAATTTTCCCAACAGTTTTTCTCTTTCAGACTCATTTGTTTCTCTTCACTCCCATACAACCTTTTTTCTTGTGCTGGCAAAAGCATTTAGGGGGCTGTGCAGTGAACCAGATTCTAGAAACTATTCCCGATTAAAATTGACAATTTTAACTGGTTTATTTTTGACCTGCATCAACTTCCCTATGTGGTTCACTGAATGATGGAACAAAACCCTCACGCTGTCAATGGAGCTGCAGAAGAGCTACAATGATTGGGCACAAATGGTGGTGGCCAGGACTGCTTCTTTTAGCAATAGTGCTGGAACACACTGATTTGAAATGTACTCTAAACTGTGGCCTCAGTTGTTTTTGGATACCTTTTACAAGCAGTCCATACATCTCTAAGGCCTCATAGGTAATGGTCTAGGTCAAAATATCCCCATTAACAAAAAAGGACAAAGTAGCATTTTTTCATGATACTAATTTGTTGTGATGTTTAAAATTCACTGCTGAACCATTTTGCTCAAATGTACAGACAAATTGGATCTCTACACTTGGATTATACTTATCATGTCAAACGTAGAAGTGTTATTATTCAGTTGCATGCAATTTCTTGATATATTTTAGCACTAATGCTGAGAATAACAAAACTAGTTTTATATTGCAAAATATGGGGTGTGTATCACAAGTCATATTAGAAAACAGATAAATGATCTTTCCTTAACTGAGACATAGTTCTCTCTAGTATTGTTTTTGTTTATTAAAATTGTAATAGTCCTACAGGCTCGAAAAACTCTGGATTACACAATTCAAAGAAAGTGGATTTCAAATACTCCAGGCATTCAAAATTCCTTACATGCAGTGGAATCTTTGTGAAGTATTTCATGTTGTCAATCAGACTTATGTTTGAAAAGTATCTAAAAATAATTTTAAATACTTATTTCAAATTTATCAAAGAGTAGTAATAGAAATGAGGTTTAAAATAAGTTGCTTCATGGTTACAGTGCCACAGATTTTAAGAAAAATATTTTAGCTACTGAATATTCTTAATTAAATCTTTAAAATATCCAGTATTTTCAAACATATTACCTCAGATAATCTTAGAAACAACATTACTTGATAACAAAACCACAGATAACATGCACTGTTAGACAGTACACCCAAACCTAGGAGAAGAAATAGGCATAATCTGAAGCAAGCTGACTACAGGACAAAAACAAGCAGATTAAAGAGCGAGGGGGTCATCAGGGGAAAAGGTGCACTGAGGTAAAATTATCCTTATGGAACATGAATATACATAACAGCCCAATTCTGTTGAATCCCACAAGCTTTGTAATTTAAAGGGGTTTGGGTTGCCTTTTTAAAGGATAATCTATAGCTATATGGAAGCAAAAAATCAGTGGTAGCAATGAAGGTAATCTGGAGGTGCATGTAGACATGCTAACAAACAAAGGTTACCTTTTCAATTTGATTTTGTGATGCAAGATAGTTATCCTGTCCTGTGCAGTTTTTAAACACTATAAATCTGACAGATTTCTTCTCCACAATTTTTTATGTGCAGTTGGAAATTACAGATTTGGTTTTCTTTTTCTTGACACCATTATGAAGAACCAGGCCATTCACTGTCCAAGTTACTTGCCTCATTAATGACAGATGGTCTGAAAGAAAAGAAAAAAAAAAACTCAGTATTTGGCTTCAAAATTAAAAACGGACACATCATGCTCACCTTTCCCTATTACCTTAAAAATACACACTGGCCTGCCTCCACTTTGAGCTCGTATTGTCTGAAATACTACCACCAGCTTCCTACTAACCGTGACATAAGCTGTAGCAAGCTGTCTGCAGTGATAGCCTGCATAAATCATCATTCCTGAAGGGAACAGATGTTCAGGGTATGAAAGAGTAATACCACAATTTAGTCATAATTAAAATTCACCTTAGCATGCCTCTATCAGTGAGCAGAGAGGAACATTTCACTTCTCACCTACAAAAATGAAATGCCTCTCATTTCTTCTGCTTCAGGAAAATTAAGCCTGAACCTTTTGTACATTGCTTGAGTTTCATATCTGACACTGCATCATAAAAATGACATTTTTATTTCACTTCAACTGTTAGTTTTATTCTTTTCCAAACACTAGAAAATGACCTCTAAATGGTGGAGTGCTTCTGCACAAAATGCGGTTACAATTAAATCTTTATAGAATATCGTAGTACATTGCATGCAAAATGTAAACAGGAACTACCTAGCTATAGACCAAACATTGTACTGGTAATAATTTGGTTAGAGCTGAATATATTCAAAACTTAGGGGCTGAAGATCTTTAAAAATCATTTAGTAATTTAAGGTCACTAAAATCAGTGGGAGTTAGATGATTAGCTCAGTTAAAAATCTGATCCTTGGACTTGTAACTGCAATTGATGTTAATGGAATGTGTCTATACGTGTCTATACACACCATTTCAAAAATGTAAGCCTCATACTGCTATTATTACAGTCAGACTATGCAGAGGCATGACAGCTCCTTTGAAAAACTAGATTCAAGTCACAAATGTTTATATCATGAGGCTACTTTGTTATGAAATACAAAGCATATACTGATTACATTAGTAGATGTGTCTTCTCTAAACCACCAAAACATAAGCGGCTGGGCTTTAGGTAGTGATTTGCAAGTCTGAGAGAAAAGATAATTTATTGTGCCATCAACATTGATATTGGCAATTAATGTGAAAAAAAATCATTAAACCATGGATTAGTTTACCAATTAAATATCCTTATTGACTGTCAACCTATAGAGGTTCACACTACATTCTAAAGTCCATGGATCAGATCCTCAGTGAATGTAAATTAGCAAACATTATTGAATTAATTTCAACTACAATAATTTACCATGACTGAGAATGTGTATTTATAAATCTAATAAGCTAGTAGGGGTAATTTTGTAATCAAAGTTACTTCTCAGTAAGTAGCTGAATTTAATTTCAAGGCATTTACAAAACTGTGAAGTTTGTCTTCCTCCACAAGGATACATCTACATTAGCATTCTAGTTCAAACAAATACTGCAATTTTTAAGTGAGGAAACTATAGCTTCCACTTAATGTATTTCGATTCACATCACAGAGCAGTTTCAGAGTATGCAAATTGGTGGTTTTAGCATGAAACTAAACCAATGTATGTACTCCAGAAGTGTACTTAAAGCCCCTCCATAAGTCCAGTGCACAGAAAAGAGCTAGCTCACAGCAAAAATCTCTCACAATGTGTGCAGTATGGATCAAGGTTCCTTTGTACTAACTGGTTCATACCACAGATCCGTTTTTCATGTGCTGTACAACTTTTTACCACAGATGTAGCTTCATTTTCCTGATCTTTTCTCCAGAGCTCTTCCTGTTCCTTGTAATTTGCTTAGCTTTGCCTTAATTTTATTTTTCAAACAGCACACATGCACTTGCAGTTGTCACGAAGGTATTCTGTAGTTGCTGTGAAATCCAGTTTGGCATGAGCACATCCTATGAACTTGTTAGGAGTCTGCTGCTAAAACTCAAAACATTCCCCCTGTCATTGATCAGGTTGCCAATGCCAGTTGTACTAAGCAGACTCTTAGGGCACAAATAGCCTTTTATACAGCATATATAAAAGCAGAACACATTGGCTTCTCACCTCCAACAGCTTAAAATAACAATGCTAGATTGAGAAAAGCAGGAAGAGTTCACTGAATAGCATTAACAATCTGTGCATTTCAGTCTTTACTAAACAACTGGGAAGCGTTCATTATTATTGATGTATTATTCATGCAGGAAGCATGATTTTTTTTGCTACCATCTTAGAAATGGGACCCTTAAAAACTTGCAGAGGAATTCATGGAAGAGCTTAAAATAAACATTTCTGTAAAAGGACATGCTCAACCATTAAAGGATATCAACCACTTATCCACACAGAAAGGTTACTTTTAAGCTTCATGAACAGCAACAGTTTATGAAGACATTTTTCTTATGGACATTATTTTTTATTTTATACTCCCACTTGTGTAAAAAGATTATTTTGGTTAACTATGTAGGATACCCTGTCCACACAGCATATAGGATGGCCTGACAATCTCTTGGTACCTCCATCAATACACGTTCCAAGTGGTAAGAGACTGTAGTAATACGAAAGATTCACATGAACAGCGTATCTTGAATCACACCTACATGTGACCTATCCAGAAACTGATTTGGGAATAAAGTGGTGGTTGCAAGACCAGTTTACCTACTGGGAGAAAAATATCTCTACTAACATTGGGAAACAGATCTTAAGATCTCAACTAAGCAATACCAGGGAGTAAAAAGATGGATTGACTATCATTTGCAAATTTTTCAAATAGGTGTGTTTTCACAGAATTTGCAGAAGGCCCAACCTTGGATGAGGGAGCATTGAAAATGCATTGAAAAGTTTAATGCAAGTCTGTCTGTCCCATGATTAAATTTGATAGGGTAATAATTTATATTGTTATTGGACACATATTATATGCTATTTCATATCCAAGAAAGTGTTACAAGTTGGCTGGGATAACAGCAAAAGAATGTTTTTCTGTTTAGGTATCGAAACTAAGTGTAGTTTAATTTCTTCCCGTGCAGAGCAGTACTTGGAAAAGAAGTGGAAGCTGATTTAGATTATAATGAAAGATGACAGAAGGTGAAACTTAGAGATTGCTTGGCATTGAATGATAAGAGCTAGTAGATGCCTTCAGGCCAATTTAAGAAGATTACATCTGCTTAAGCCAAAGAATGTAATGAAGAAAAAATTTGCCCACCCTTTAAGGTTACATCTTCAATACCCCTTAAGGCTGGCTGGAGAATTGCTCTGAAAGACAAGCTTGTCTATATATTCTACAGTATAAGCCTGCGAGGAGGCTTCAAGCACAATAGGAATAAGCCTTCTGGGAATCTCAATGGCCAAAAAATGCTAAACATGACCATTTCTTCCCAGCCTTGACTGAACAAGATGTTAATGTGGTTGTTACGCACACAGAGAGCAGACGCTACAAGGCAATGAATATACTTCTGCCACTTCAGAGCCATGTAGACATAAAATCAGGCACTTGAGTGTCTTTATCTTCCCTTATTTTCAACAAATTACTTTTTCTACACTAATTAAGCAGTGGAATGGCTTGCCCAGAGAGGTAGAGGAACTTCCATCTTTGGAAATTTTCAAAACTTGACTGGACAATGCCCCCAGCAATCTGTCCTACTGTTGAAGTTAGCCCTGCTTTGAGCAGACTGCACCAGATGACCTGCAGGGGTCCCTTTGAAGATAAATTACTCTGTAGTTCTCAGTAATCTGCCACTGTGCAGCAAATAGTTGTAAAAGCTACTGCCAACCATAATATACCTTAATTTGTTAGGTCCTAACCACTAAGCACTTGATACTGCAAATTTACAAATCTTAAGCTAGCTTTTTCTACACATAATTTACATTCATTTTAATGCCAGAATGTACCATAATTTTCAATATATATATATATATGATTGGTATTATGCTTAATGTTAGCTGTTGAAATGGTATAAACAAGATCAGCAACACTAGCAAACAATTCACTACAGAAAGTGGAACTACAGAACTCAGCAAATTAAAATTACAGTTAGAACTGTGGACAAGCAGAATATATTACCTAAATGGAAGTAACTCTGCCAAAACACATGGTAACGCTGCTACTGCTAGTTAAAGTAGTTGCAAATCTTTAATCATCTCAAGATGGCAGAGTTACAGTTCAAATTCTTATGCCATGGAATCCCTTCCTGGAGCAAAAGGCTTCTTAATGATATGATGACATAGAAGCTTGCTAATAAGTATGAAGAATACCACTTTCAGAATAACAAATATAGATTCATAAAGCACATGAATTTTAATTTGAAATTCCGTAAGTACTGACCAGACAATTCATGGTCTAAGTCCAGATTTATGTGTTACATATATTTCCTATTACAATGAACTTATTTCAAAATACACTAATTCAGTTTTCTTGTTTTCCCAAGAACTATCTCCTTCATTCATGATCACTTTATACCATCATTGCATAACAAGATTTACAGAGTTATAAGAAACTTTCTTCAAATTATAATAAAATGGAACAGACTTACAGGCTTAAAGGGACTACCAAATGGTATTCCAAATACAGCAATATTTTATGCTATGTATTATATTATTTATATAAACACACACATTTTACTTTAACTTCTTTCCCTTTCCTCTCACCTTGACAGAAATAAATACTAACAGATACCTAATACAACTTTGATAACCTCATGAATAAAAAACTTAGTCTGAAAAAAAAATCTATTAAAGACAGGAAATAATTTTCTTTGCTAACATTTTGTAAAATTCTGAAAATTTAGTGGTACATTTTAAAGGGAGAGTAATGGAGAAGTGAATCTGCAATTCATCTTATATACTAATACAATTGTTTTAATGTAATAAAGTTCTCTGAAATATATTTATGAAATAAGAATGAATGTCCAAGTTTCCTAAAATATAAACATTCTAGTAGTAACAAAAAAAAGTTGCATTCAATTACATCTTTTGTTCAAATTACAGATACCTCTGTATTTGGGAAATATATTATGCCCAGGTCACATTCCTGTGTTTAGGTAAGTTTACAGTCACTCCCTTTTCTTTAAATACTTGAGAATTTTGTTGTTTCTACATGTTCTGAAGTGTCATCATTTATTACCACAGGCACAATTGCTATATTTAACTAATAATGACAGCAGTTGTCATTAGATTTTAAACTCACTAACACTAGTCTGACATATTATTTGAAGTATGTCTTAATTCTAAATTTGATTAAAATTACAAACATCCCATCTTTTCTGCCAATCAAATATTTCATCCCCTTGCCCTGAAGTTTTCTATGAACTCTTCATAAAAAGAGGCCATGTTATTAGTGTCCATTTAAACTATTAGAGACCCCCAGTTTGTGAAAATACTTTTACACACTTTTTTCCAAAGCACAAATATAAATTTAGCTTCATCAATGAATGATGAATGTTTTCCACAATGTTTCATGAGCCAGAAATCTGAAATCTACAATTTACTTTACAAAAATCAAATTAAATTCTCTTTAAAATTAATGTACATTTTACTTTGTGAAATAACTGAACATATACATATGATTAGCAATTAAAACTGCTAATACTAATCTTAGAAGTTAAACATGGAATCAATATTAAAAGTTAAGCAAAAGTTCCTATGATTATACTTGAACAGTCCAGAAGCAATGAAAATTGTTTGAAGAAATCCAAACTTTGGTGATGTTGGTTTAAAATAAAGAATTAATGTTTGGTCATGTCATTTCATATGAATTCTTCCCTTATTTACACTCAAGTAAAGCTGAAATTATTTGGGGAATTAAGCAAGTGTAAATGTGAAACAGAGTAAATAAGGAGCCCTTAAGAGACTGCATCAACAACACATCATGCTAAAAACATTTAGAGACTGGATGAAGGGTTAAGGCTCTTTGTCTCTATCTTAGCCCAAATAGGTTGACAATTTACAATGCAACATTTTTCTTCCATTTGGCAGACAGGTGAGGGAATGTCTCTTAGTCACCATTCCTCTCATTTTTTTCCTTGAACTTCTAGATTTCCTGAATTAGCATGACAATGCTTGGAAGACTGTTTTATTCTGGACTGGGAAAGATTTCTCCATTCTGCACAGCTGGCAACCAATTTTTGTTAGAGGGAGTTATATCAAGGGTCAGAGATTCAATTATAAATTACTTCAAATAGATTCTTACTGCAGTCTGTAGATTAGCAGGGATACAGATCTCGATGTTTTGCATTTCTTGAAGAATGTTTCATCTTAAGTCCTGATTAGTGCAACCAAAGGGACTAAGACAAAGGTTCTACAGGCCAAGATAATTAGCTGATGTTACGTGAAAGGTATGGACAAAACTTTATTACAAGCCCTGGTTCTTTGTACACATAAGGGTGTCTCAGAATTTACCCTGGATGTGTCTTCCAGGATATCTCTGGGGAGGATTGAGGTCAAATTCAACTACTGATTAAGCAGAGCTGTACTTTTCACATTGAATTACGTTCTGTTTGCTGTACGTTATTGCTTCATTATTTTATTCAAAATATATTTTTAAAACTAAATTTGGAAAGTAAGTCTAGAAAATAGCATTATTCTTGTTGTATTACAGTATTGCTGACTTGAAGCACTTTGGTGATTTTTCTGTCCTGACCAATTTACCTTACTTAGTTTTATACATATATATATGTGTGTGTGTGTGTATAAAAAAAGATACAAACAATACTTTTATACACACACACACACACAGCATGTTTGTATGTGTATATATATACATATTATCACTTTTGGCTATCAATTTACAACTTCTAGTGAAGTTGTCATCCTCATTCCATAAAGCTTATTGTACACTCCAAGAAATCAGTCTGGTCAACCTGTCATGGTGGAAAATTTACTTACAAACCAGTAACATCATTAAGCTAAAGTATGCCACAAAGGCTTCTCGTATTTCTTTAAGAATCCACCAAGGCTAATGCACAGGAGATTAAAGTCTAAATCTGGAAAATAAAGTTAAAGCCCGACAATAAACATTTATTATGGTTATTGAACCATCACTAAGAATAATCTCTGTTTTACTGACATCTCTCTCAGTGAGCAGGGTTTTTACCATTCTAGCTTTAAGGTCATGGTTTAGCAGAGGACTTGTTAGTGTTAGGATTATTCTAGATGATTCTGTGATTCTGTGGTATGATCAAGCTACTTTCTAAGTAAAGCATCCAATTCCATTTTGATATATGATGGTTCAAGAACAAAATTCTATAGCTTACAACAAATCACGGTTCAGATCTTCTTATCCTCTAAGTCAGATGAGCTCATAGTATACGATGACATACATATTTCTGCATAATTTTAGGAATATTTTATAGCATATTCCTTTTTCAGATCAAAATTCCAGTACATATGCATTTAAATAATAGTATATAATACAATAATTACAAGAAAAAATCTAATAAAATGTATGAATTTTAAATTCTTAGAGTTTTTTTCTGAAAATTAAATGTGACATGACAACTTCAGTTTACATATTGGTAAGAAAAAGCACTATATTATTTTTGTGTTTGGAAGTGAAACTTTTCCAAATCAATCAATAATCAGAATGGGGAGAATCAGTCATTTAACTGACACTCCTTACAGAAAAGTCTTATTTTAAATGTACTCACAAACATTCTTGTCAACTGGAACCTGTCTTGGTAAACTATTAAATGGTGTAGATCATACGGCATCTGAATGTTCTTAAACAGAAAAAAAAATCTCTCTTCATTTAAATACAAACCTGAAATTCAGCGCTAAGAACACTAAACACGAATTAGTTTTTTTTAATGTCCCCTTTTTCACAGTATATGAATAAAAGACACAAATTCTTATTATGTTTGGTTTCACTTTTAACATACAATAACGTAAACATATACATCTTCTGATTATAAATCTAAAGGGAGGATTACAGATATTTAGGCAAAGTAGTAATAATGTGAACTTTTATTTACTAATTGTTTCCACATCTAGTGTTCATAGACAGTAGCAACACAATGTCAGAATTTTTAGATCATGCTAAACAAGGTTTAAATGTTTAAACTAATGTTTTAATGTTTTAAATGTTTAAACTAAATGTTTTAAATGTTGAATAGAAAATAAAAGGTACACTCATCCACTATTAAATGCAATAAATTAATATAGAATACACTACCTAGTTTAGTTCTTCACTATTTTAAACGTATTCATAAAAATAATTTTAAAAATCTATAATAGTGAATTTATTTTAATCTGAGACAGGAAAAGATCAATACCTAAAATAAAATGTACTGTTCTGCTGTTTTTTTTTTTTTTTTTAAGTTACAGTTCTAGAATGATTCTTTCACTTTGCTATATTGGGACCAAAAATTGGATAGAAGCATGCTTTCCAACACTTTTAAAGGAACAGTACAGGATACAGTGTGCTTTAATCCAGCCACCAAACTAGCATAGCAAGCTGTGTAATAGAACATGAGTATCTTTTCATTTATGGTGCACAAACCACAGGACACAAAACACTTCCTTTAATACAGTGATCCATAGAATGAGACCTGAAGATTGGTCATAAACAACACCCTGCACCCTGGTAATAAAAGTGATTAATCAGAGGAAGTGCCTATGTGGTCTGCAAAGTGGACCATGCTTCATGCAAAGAAGCCTTGTCACTATGACTTGCAAAAAATACAGGAACATGGCATATCGACAAAAGTATTTTGGCCAAAATGCTGTCTTTAGGATCTGATTCAGCTTAAGATTAACACAGCTAAATTAGCTGTCTACTGCACGTAAATTACCTATATGTGATCTGCACATCTTAGCTCCCATTATAGTCAGTGGAGGTCTAGTCAGTATAGTCATATAAATATATAAATGCTTAACTTCACTACTCTGAAGACGCCTGCAGAAATCTCTGATGTTACTCTCAGTAGTACAGAGTGAATGAAACCTGAACATAACGGTTTTGTATTGCAGTCTAAATCCATAACTGATCAATCACCCAAAGCTCCTTTATCTCCAACTTAGTAACTCTGAAGCATGATCAAGTTGAATGGCTAACATAGAAACTTTAAAATTACTGAATGGAAGCTTACAAGTGGCCATGGTTTACATAATAGCGTGACTGATTAAATGCACAAACCCTTTAGGAAAGAGCAATAGCCAAGTGATTATTTTATCATGCAAGGTTGCTAAATGCTAATTTAATGGAATTAAATTCAATTGAAAGAACTTAGTTTCAGTTTAAGAAATTGGTAGTTGATGAAGAAAAAACGAAGCAGTACACTGCTGAGACACCTGAAATTCAATTACAAAGAGGTGTGGGAGTACTATAAGAACTGACAGGATAAACGAGGAATTAAAAAGAAGAAATAAGAACATCCAATATTTTTTCAAGTTCAGTAACTGTTAGATATACAATTGTCTGCAAACAAACACTCAAGTACATGATATTCCATATATTTCCAATGAACAATTAATTACACATGATCATTGACCTTCACTATATATAAATTATATGGAAGAACAGCATACCACATTAAATCTTTGGCACAGTTCTGCAACATACTAGTTCACAATAGTCCCCCCCTAAATACGTTTTAAATGCTTGAGACTTGGTACATTTTTGTTTGCTAAACTTCCATTGGAATAAGACCTTAACTGATATGTCACATGCACTTATTATAAAGATTGATTATTAAAACAAAACAAAGTGACAGCTTTAATTTTTTTTATCTCAGATGACAAAATCTAACAAATTATCTCTGTATCCCCATTAACTTCAGCCAAATGTCAATTTACTATATCAGAAAGATGAGAAAGTGAATAAATCCAAATAAGCTGGACGAAGCTATCAACATCTCAGGGAATGTCAATTTATCCAGGTATTTATACCACTTGAAGCAATGAAGGTAGACACAAGATGTTATATTCTTAAACCACCACATTGTGACTGGTTCAGTATTTGAAATACAGATGTCAACAAAGGTTGTATATACCTTGTAAATATTTATGTGTAACTATATAAATAAAAAGTCTGATTCTATGTGATCACATGTACTTATTTGCAGGGCTGGGACTTTACAATTTATCACTGATCTTCCATTCCCACACAAAAAGGATTTGATACTGATGTTTGACCTTGTTATCTATGTGTTAAGAATTTAAATGCAGCAATCAGTATGTTCATCCTGACAAGTCATACTACTCTATGCTGTATTCCCAGTTTTGGGCTAGAGAAAGAAAACATAAAATACATACTGTATGTCCTATGTATACTCATACATCTCTAAAATCTATCTTCAATATATTGAAACTAATTTAAAGTATATGTATTTTTGACCCATATTACCATATATGTATAAATAAGGAAAACATAAGCAAAAAAAAGTACTATGGAATGTCATGTAGAGAATTAATGAACATCAGTTCTTATTTTTGAGCACATGGAATTCTACATTGTCATTTTCTAGTTCTATTAAACATGTAAACAGGAGTATTAAAGGGCCTATTTTCTGGTATTGGTGTCTTTCCTATTTACAGCCGTGACTTTTTCCTGTTATACTTACCCTTTTAATGGACACACAATATGCTACTTTGTGCCCAAGCTCACCTACTCTTTCTTTTCTCAAAAGACAAGGCACATCTGCCACCTGCTCTAGTCTGTGTCCCAGCAACAACTGTCGAGCAGCAAAAAGATTGATTATCAGTCAAAAACCATTCAACAACACCAGATTTTGGTAGGTTAAGCTTGCTGATCCAGCAAGAGATGGTGTGAAATTTTCAGTAACATGTGCCAACATTTTGGTGCTAAAAGAACAGCAGTGCATGTCACAATGAAACACAGCCAAAGATATGCAGACAAAGCACAGAAGTTGTTTTGAACTTGGCTTGAAAAAGGAAAATGAGAGAAAGAAAAAAAAAGACTCACTTAATGAATTTGAAAATCTATCATAACACACGGATATATGCAGGAAGAAACTATAGTAACAAATTATAGTGGTACCCATATAAAAATGCTACAATAATAGTATTATTTCAGTGATTTGTACAATACAAATAGCAATTTAATTACACACTTTTGCAAGAATTACAAAGATTTGTGCCTTTTACTGAATATATAGGTCATTCACTATAGCCATTCTAGTGAATAGATCATCTGTATCATACAATAATTTTCACGCTACCAACAACAGCTTATCACATGTAAAATTGATGATGTAAGACACAGGTTTGCTTACATAAGTTTCATCCATGATACCTCCACAAATATGCAAACATGCCTTTAATTACAAGACTTAGATGATAAAATCTCTACTAATTAATATTAGATTTTTATGGATATACAGAGAGATACGTAGTAGTCATTTTCTTAGGCTAATAGCCAGTTATGAGTACTATCTAGATATCTTGAAATGTTATCTGCATTAAGTAATATTAATATATGTGAAAGAATTAAAGAACAGTCATTGTTTCAATATTTACAAATTCAGAATGGAATATTTAACACTAATGTCTCATAATACTTCCCAAGGTAACAAATGCTATTTAAAAATTACATAGAAAAATAAAACCAAAGATTCGTGTCTAAAGAAAGTATGTAAGAAAAATAAGCATGCCTGAAAGCATAAGGAGTATATATAACATACATAACATCCATATAAAATAAGCTTACTAGTTGAATGATTTCTCTTCTGATTTTCTTCTTTGCTGTCCCTAACATTTTTTAAAATACAGCACTCATTTTACTAATCCAAGATTATACAAATTGGACTGTTTTATATAATGGTAAACATTTCACTATAATTGCTTCTACCTACACATACGCTGTCCTAATAATCATTTTGCTTTTTATAATATGTTAGCTTACATCAATTAAATGTTCTTTGTCAGAAATTCCAGTTGAACTAATCATTAGCATCTTCAATTTGATACCGAACTCTGTTTAAGTTAATGTTCTAAAATGTTGCCACAAATTTGTTGCAGAAATCTCAGAAATCTCTTCATGATTTTAACACATGATAAAGAAAACAATTTACATTTACTTTTAAAATGTGAATGATTCAGAAATAGTTTTCCCCTTGTAAAAAATATAACATAATTACCAGATTGGTAAAGGAATGAGAAGAAAAGAAAATTGTTAATAATGGTCTCGCTGAACAATTAAAAATTAATAAAGCATGGTAGATATTCCATATTGATGGATTGTACTTCCAAAAAAATTAAAACAATGACTTTAATGAATCCAATCTTACATTCTGGATTATTTTAACTAGTGGAATATGCTTAATTAATTATGTCTGTTTGATGTCACTGAAACTAAACAGTAAATTCAATAATCTCTTTACATTTTCACCATTTAACCTCCTGCAGGCTCCCTAATGTCTATTCAGATCTATATTAAATTAAGTACCAATGCTAATGAAGGGCAATAAACGTGGCTGTCAGTAGATTTTTCTTTCATTAAGCACATTATCCTCTTACTGAGCTGTAAATGAGTAAACATTAGTTTTGTTAAACCATGCAAAAAGATAGGATGAAAATCATTTTTAATTGCAACCCTTAAGCCATTTGCTGGGGGTTCTCAGTTTTGTTTTTGTTTTTTACCTTTAATTTTTTTTTGTGTGGATCTATAAAGGTCTCCTCCACTGAAATATAAATGTCGGCATCATGGGGTACGTCTTTAGGTTCTAGTCCTTCAGTGCCGTCTGCCAAGAACACTCATTGTGCAGCCATGTTCAGGTTCAGCTTTTCAGTACACTCCTCCAGCAGCTAAATGAATACAAGAGGTAAGGAATACTGATTACAAACATATTTATTTTATGATCAATATTTAGTCAGAAAAAAAAAGGGGGGGGAAACCAGAAATCCATTCTCAACTAATTTACCAATCAATTAACAGCATTATAGGTCCTTCAGTGTTTTAGTGATTACTACCAGAAGTCATGAGATAACAAGATGAGAAAAACATATACCCTTAAAAGGATTGGTTTAAAAGTGTTGTACTCTTGCCTTTTAATGACAAGTGACATTGTACATTATTCACTTCTGTATCTCTGCAATTCATTTCACTTAGTGCTTATAAGAATTTTTAACAGTCACATTTTAGGAACAGCGTAAAAAGGAATTTCATGTAAGTTTACTTCAAAGGAAAAAAGGATTTTTGTTAGGATTTGGAGCAAAAGCTGTAATTGTGCATGTAAGAAAACTTTTATTAGAGGTTCCTGAATTAATTAAGCACAGAGAAGCTTTAGCAAAAATCTTTCTTGTGCCATTCTTGTAAGCTATGACTTTGATTACATTTGGCTGCTGTTTAATAACTTCAGAGACTTCAAACGCCTTCTGGATGTGCCAGAATTTTGAAATAGAAAAGCAGACAGCACTGCTAATTCTGTTGAAAAAAAAAATCAGTTTAGGATATTCAAAAAAGAATCCAATAGTTTTGACCCTTTTTATTTTTTTGGTAAACTTTTTTTGGAACTTTTATAATTGTGCAAAAAGACAATCTGGATGTATTGTCATTAAAATTATTCATAGTATAAGAATTTATTTCCCAGCATATGAGTTGAAAAAATTGAAACTACAGATAAATTGGGTTGTTTTAAGCAAAATAAATTTAGGCTATCCCAAAATGAGCTTATTTGGAACTTTCTAGAATACTCAAAGTAGTTCTATAACCCTACCATGAAGTCCTTTTATGAAGTATCTTAGGAATTTCACAGTAAAATCACTTAACTAATTTTAAAAGTATTTCTCAAAATCTATGAGCACAATTAAACAATGAAAAAAAATAATTGATTCTAAGAAAATATAATTTAAAAGTGTTTTCAAGGCATACCATGTAGGTTATTGCTTCTAGTTTAAAAAGTAAGAACTGACATCAGAGTCTCTTCTCAGGCAAAATTTCAATCAAATTGTCAGCAATTATGCCTGTACAGTGACTGCAGAGTGGGGCTTATTGTTAATTGTTTCTGTTTCCCAGATAGCACAATATATTCAATATAGCTGGCAGAATAAAGTTAAATAAACTGATACTCGGAAAAAAAAATCATAACACTTCTTAAATGCTCATACCACAAACAACATCTGTATAATACTGCAGCAAGGCTATTTTAAGAAAAAAATAAAATAAAATAAAAAAATAAAAAAAAGAGGGGGGGATAGTTTTATAATGAAATGTCATACTTCAGCAAAAACATTTGTGACATATGGTCTCCGTCTTCGTCTGCGACAAGAGGTTAGAGGTTGAGTGAAAAACTCAAAATTGGTTTGAGGCAAAGATTTTAATTTCTATTCCATGAAAAATCCATGAAAATCCTTTGCAATACGTCCATTCATTTCAGTGAATGCTGAACTGATACTTCACTTAAAGCATACTGGTCTGTGGCAATCAGATGGCAAACTATGGCAAACAGTTTCCACGTTTCTTAAATGACAAAATGATCACGTAAGAATTCTAGCCGTCTTCTTTTTAGCGTTTCTAAAGCAAGTCATGCTATCATATCAGAATAGCTACTGCTGTGTTGAGTGCTCAACCATAAGAATGGAAAGCCAGAACGTGGCCCCCTTATGAAGTAATTATAAATTTATTTATTTATGTATTAGAGTTTAAGATTTTCATACACTGGGGGACAAGCATATTAAGCTACGTATCTTATCATACAAAATTAGCAATTATGAGTATCTCACTGGTTTTGGATTCAGCCCTATAAAAACACACACGCACACACAAAAAATATAGCTATTTAAATTCTATATGAGGTCATGTCTGCGCACAAATGAGGGGAAATCAGGATAAATGTAAGCATCAAGATTTTGTCTAAGTTAACACCAATTTAGCAACTCAAAATGGAACGCACTAACAAGAAAAAGCTTTTGATGAGGACATCTAAATCAAACACACTAAAATACACTTTTATTCAACAGGTCTTCACTTTAGCCACCTTTATGGTACATTGCAAAATCCAATTGTTCTTTTGGCTTTTTCTACAAGGAACCATAAATTTTTGGCTTAATTATAGAGAAACAAACTCTTCTTTAAAGAGAACCAACCTGATGGATATCACCCACCCATTGCTAGGCATACTAAAAATTTGCAAGGTAAACTGGGATGCCTGTTTTATTGTCATTTTATTTGTTTTTCAGAAATGTTTGATTAAAAGTAATACAGTTTTTTAAAAGGATATACTCTAAGAACTTGTTAGATCAAGAAATCTTAATAAAAGTTAGAAAGGTCTGTTTGAGTATATTAACTAAATCATCATTACAAGGTGACTGAACTGCATCAGACATGATTAAACGCAACAGAGAAGAGCTTTGATTACCTTAGTTGACCTGCGGGAACACTTTCAGGTCTGTTTCTCTTCAACGGTGATAATAAGAATTGTCTGTACTGCTTGATTTGTAGCTATCTATATGTCTGATACTCCATCACAGCTCTGAACTTATTTTGTTTGATGTGTAGAACAATCTTGAAGTCTTGACCTTCTTGATACCATTGCTGATTGCAGACATGTTATGGGCAAATAGAAGTTGTCTAGAGCTTTGCTTCCCATCAGTATTTTCAAGAACTGCTTTTGCATAGAAAGAGAAACAGTTTCTGAAACAGAAATATGATAAATATACTTAAAATCTTTTTTTTTTTTTTTTTTTGATCTGGTCTTTCAACTAGTTTACATTATTAATGATCATCTGTAAGGAGATAAAAAGCGTACAACAACTTAATTGAATTTGGAAAATACCTTATCAAACTGTGTTCATAGTTTCACCCTGATTCTTGTTTCTTCAAATTCAGCTCAATTCAGTTATTTCAATTAATCTTTGCATAAGCTAGGGACATATTGGGAATTGTATACAGTACTGCAGGACAGGATTATGGGGAGGTATGGTAAGTATTTCAGCTATACTATACTACACTACTACACTAGTATTGTCTGTGCTAGCAAGTCTTCCTTCATATAAATCAATATAAAATTGTCTGATAGAGCTAAAAAAAAAAAAAAAAAAGAAAAAAAAGATTCAAACATTAAAATAATGAGAACAGAAGCCTTCAATTTTTAGTTTGAGGTTAATATTAATGGCTCAAAATTACTTTATACCACAGGTCAAAAACACGGATAGAATATTGACCCATACGAAGATCATAAAATCTCATTTTATCCTATCTTTGGAAGACATGAATCACCACTAGTATAACTGTGCCAACAGCAGCATCAAAGATCAAGAAGACAGAAAGGAATTGGATGAGGTCTAGTCCTCATTCTCCTTTCAAATTCAAGTAATTGTTAAGCGTCAGAATATTCCCATTATAAATTACAAAAATGAGGTCACAACAAACATGAACTTCAAAATTTATCTGCATGAACTGCTGTATGTATACCTAGGAAATCCTTATACTAAAATACTATGAACATTGGAATACTAAAGGTTCAACCAAAAAATTCTTTTTAGTATTACGACTGAACATACTATGCTGTGTTTCAATTCTGACTAGTAACAGCAGGAGGATTATTATTAATTTTTTTAAATACTCTTTTTCTTAAAAGATTGTTCTGTCATCCATTTCAAGAGCAAAAAATAACTACAAAACCAGAAATAAATGTCTATATCCAATAAAATCTATTTATTGCCATTATTTATCCTGTAAATAACTTCTTTCTTTAATGGTAATACCCTTACCTACTACTGCATCCACTATTTTGACATAATACCAACAGTACTGTTAGCATTAACTAGGAATCACATTGCCTATATATGACAAGTAAACTGGTCTAATGTATGGCTACATATCTACAGGACTACTATTATTATTGATTCTCGGTCCTTGTTCAGCTTTTTTCTTAAAATTTACCACCATCTACTATTTATACGTACAGTGTATGTAAAACTTTGGTTACTTGTACATACACTCCAACTCCTTAACAGATGGATTTAGAGAGAAAATGAAAGCATGCAGTTACCAAGAATAAACTCTTGCAGTGCACAGCTGTTTTATACTTTGAGAAAACTCAAATTTAGATGTAACCCTGGTGTCCATACTTCTGGAGATTAAACACCATAAAATTAAGGTCTTAATGCGTGGAAACCTCATAAAAGTCCTATTATGAAATGGTGCTTAATAGCAGGAAAAACAGCTTGGTACTCCTTATTAAAGCAAAATTTCTATTCAGTCGATGGTAAATTTAGCTAGCTGCTAACACAAAAGTGTTGTGATCTTATTTTTATGGTAAAGATGCCCAGATAAAGATAGAGGGAGAAGAGGTTACCAAAAATTTAAACAGGATAAGAAATGTAAAGAAAACTAAAAACCTGAAGAGCTCTAACAACTATTTTCTTTCCCATTTAAAAGGAATTAAACTGATGCTTACTTATGGACAAACCACTGCAGTCTTTCTGTAACGACTAAAAAAAGGAAATTTTACTTTCAGTTAGTCCTACATGCTGATTTTTATTTTTTATTTTATATACAAGAGATCAAAATTTTTATATTACTCTGGTGAAATTTTCTAATTATTCATTATTACCCAAATAACGCACATTTCTCAGCATTTCTTCTTTAGAGAGGAAACAACAATATACTAAAGAAAAGTAAATAGCCCATACAGTTTTTCTAAGACATGAATCAGCACATGGCAAATGTTCTTTTCCCTAAGTCAAAAACATAGTTACTTTAACAGACGTTGGTTCAGTAACAGCTATACAGGTCAAAGTTATCACACAGTTTTGGACGTGAATTCAACAGCAGGATAATGACAGTTGCCAAGGATTTGTACTTGCTGTCGCTTAGTACTAGTGTTGCCTGTCAAATTGTCTCTTTTTCTTATACAGAAGGCATGGAATTTTTTATGGATAGCAATTACTTACAATATACAATGAAGTACATCAGATGTAACAACCACCCTTTAGCCCTTCATTATTTGGTTGTCTCTTTGTTATATCTAGTCATCCATTTTCACCTAAATTATTTATTTATACTGCATATTTGACAAGCATTTTTTTTTGCTTTATATTTTTTCAGTAGTTGTTCAAAAGATATAGTCATTTACTTTAATATTCTCCCATTAAAATTTACATATGTAAATTTACCTTATTATTTTTATTTTTGTAATTGCACTTTGTCTTGGATTTCTCAAGAAAAGCACTATCTACATGGCAAAGGCACTTTACTTATCTACAAGGTATTAAAAATGAAAATAATAGTAATATCAGAACTTGACTATAATGGAGGGGTTAATGATATCTTACATTTATTTATTATTTGTTTGCATTGTTACACTATTTTTCTCCAGCCATATTTCATATTTATTTGCACTTACATTATTGTTCCATTACATGCATGTATGCTCCAGATAACCATATTAATATTTATTTATATTGACATATGAGAATGTGATGTTTCAAGTATTACAATCCTGAAACATTTGCTGGTACAGGCTTGTATTTACATCATGATAAAATGTATGAAAATTCTAAATGCAATTTTATTGTACCACAGTATGTATCATGTATATGATACAAAGCAAAGCCTAACAGTTTTGTACATTTAATATATTTAGGAAACTGGCTTCATAATCATTCACCCATTAAGGGGTAGCTTTATATACATAGTCTGTATCACTTTGGGAAGGACCTTCTTCAACAAATAATGCTGCAAACCTCACATCTGCCTGAGTGGTGCCAAGTAAACCAAACTGTTCTCAACTCATGCAAGAGCTGTCAATAGAAAGGGATGATTGTTTTCCTTTTATTAGGAAAGCCAAATCTCCTCTCGCAGTAATGTTTCCAATAACACAGTTTATTAGAAAACTACAACCTGTTCTCAAAGGAGCACATCCCAAGTAACAACAGAATAAATACATGCTGTGTGTGAACTCATATCACACTAAAATTATTGGGAATTTTGCCAAAGGCTTGAATGAAAATTTTATCCCAGATCTCTGAATTGATGAATAGAAAGAAGCTGCTCCTCCTTTCCCTTTCACCTCCCCCACTGAAACTCTGCCATCCCAGACCATGAAAGCCATGAAATATTTTCCTCCAGTACCCCAAGGAGAAGAAAGAAAACGACACTGCTCAACTAGGCAACTCATGCCTAATGCAGAAAAAATATATATAAAATGTTTATACAATACTTTTTGGATACCACAAGAACCTGACAGCATTCACTGTCTCATCTCTCTTAGCCATGAAACTAGACAGCGCCCAGTATTCTTCACATCACACCTCAAACACCAGAGAAATGGGATTTTCTCTCAGTGTGCGGAACAGGCAAAACATACTCTATGTCTGAAGAATTAAGTTTCCATACTAAAGAAAAGAAAACTGTGTGAATAGTAAGTGTACATTTCCTCAGCCAAAGTGAGAGTTCACAAGGAAATTGATAATCAAGTCATCATAGCACAGTTTTACTAGCTAGGTAGATAATAAGTTAAATAAAAAGCTGTAAAAAAATCAGAAGTTGGGTGTGACTTATACTTGCAGACCTTCAAGTGGCTACCATCTGCTCCTGTACTTCTCCATGAAGCAGAGAAAAAGGGGTAGAAGCACTTCAGGACCTTAAGTGACTGCACGGGGCCTGGTTGCGTTCCCCTTCAGGGATTTTGGCTGGGCTCGGGGCCAGCTTTGCGATGGCGCAGCTGAGGGCGGCTCCTGCTTCCCTCTGAGGGAACTGCCAGACAGCTCCACAGGGAGGCCCCAGCCCGGGCTGACCCCCCTGCCTGCGGAGCTGCTTTTCAGCTGAAGCTCTGCTGCTTGGCCTGGCCGGAGCTGCAGCCCCACCTGCACCACCGCCCGGCCTGGCCCTGGGGCCTGCTGAGCTGGGCCCGAGCCCCAGCCCACAGGATGCCTTCTGGCAAGGCCTGGCGATGACTGACTGCCACAGCCTCTGTTACCAGACCTTACCGGGTGCCCCAGGCCTTACCTGGTGCCCCATGTTCCCGGCTTGGCCTCGTCCCTGCCTCCTCAGCCCAGGTCTGATGAGCGGGACGCTGGCTGGGCCCGCCATCGCGCTCGGCCCAGCTCCTGTCCCACAGGCAGCAGCCGACCTCACCGCACCCTGACCAAGATTTCTTCCCTTCAGCAAACACGTGCACTATCTAGCAATTTGTAATCAGTAAAGTAAAACTTTATCAAAACTAAACATCAAACTTTACCAAAACTAATTGCCAACTTATCAAAACTAATCATGAAAGTAAAACCTCTATTGGTACAAAAATCCAGTGAACCCTCCTGACTGAAGTCAGTTATTAGCACCGTAACTAATTCCAGTTTGCCATGGGACTGATGAGGAATAACTGGTATCTAAGTGAAGAAACTGTTTGGCTGAAGAAACATAAGAAGACAATTATTCTTAAGATTCCAGTACCACTAAGTCAGCTGTAGATGGATCCAGTATGAAAGATTAACAAACACAAAAAAGACTGAAGTTTTAGAGAAAGACAAAAATTTAAAATCAACACATCTGTAGAGGTTTCAGATATTTTTCCCCTTATCTGACTGAAACTGAGAGCATGTTACATTGAGAAGGTATAAAAACACCTTAAATGTTCTTCCTTGTCATCATCTTTAGACTCAGACTGATGCTAAGAAAATATTTACTCAATTATATTTTTACAACTTACCACATGGTAGCAAATTAAACATCTTACTTTGACAAATAACGAGTGAAAACTTGCAATGGCTTTACTCACACATCTTTTGCCAATACAGGTTGTGCATCCATGTGGCACATGCCATATGGTATTTTTTCTGAACACTCACTAGATTTTTGTTGTTTGCTGTTTACAAGTACAAAGGACAGTGATCTTCTTTTCCTTCCTATGCTTAAAAATGCCTTCTGGTAGACTTGCTCCATGATCTTTGCAGGTACTGAGATAATGCTGGTCAACCTGTTTCCTGAATCCTCCTCGTGTTTTTTTCTGGAAGATGGGTGTAGCTTTTACCGTTTTTCACATTTCAGAGGATTATATACCCATATATGTACACAAATTAATTTGAAGTACAGCTGCTGAAATGATCCTTTTTAGCACTAGGTAACAACATTTACTCTCTTGAAGATTCTTCCCTTAGCACCTCAAAAAGAAGTTTCTTCTTTTGTGTATCTTTTGTACAACAGGTTATCCCTGTCCCATTTATTGCTGTATTTTCATATAGTTTTGGATCCGAGAAAGCAGGTACTCAAGTTAGCAGGTAATTTACATTGAAGAAAGAAGCCTGTTCCCCTACACACCTGGACAGAGTAGGCACTTGCCAAAGAAGAGAGGAGATACTGCGTTCTGGGACAGGCAGGAGGGAGGGTAAAGAGGGAAAAAAAGTGTTTGACTCTGTGCCAGAGAAAAAATATACTCTCATCTGTTCAACATCAGAGCAGGCAAGAAAGCCAAGAAAAGGCTCTTGATCCATGCTGGACTGTCATAAGACAGTCTGCTTATAAGAGAGGAGGAAGAGGAGATTTTACCATGCTCCTTTGCCAGGAAAAAGATTTTTTTTCTCGATAAAATACCCCTTGTGTTACGCACAAACTAACATAACCTGCTCTAAACTCAAACTACAGATGATTTCTTATCTTTCTTAGTAATAAACTATAGCCTTATATATGTAAAGATGTAAAAAGCTCATCATACCACTGATCTTCCCAACTATGTCACCCTTGGCAGCTACCATATCCTGATTGATTTCTTCTCTCCAATTCCTTCTGCATTGGATACTGTCCTCAAAGAACTTGATACAGCTTCAAATCTCTCCTCTTTGAAGAAAGACAATACACAATTGTACTTGGAATAATACCAAGTTATAATGGTCAGGTAGGTGATAAACCAAGGTTGTTGCTACTGATCTTTTGCTTGTTTCCATTCCCTGAAAACAGCTACAAAACCTCTTAATCATAACAATGGATCCCTTTGACTAGTTATGCAAAATGGGTTGCTGTTTCATCACCCTCCCACTTGCAGTGGCAACTAGCCATCAGAACAGCATAGCTGGACCTTCAAACTGTATCGTGAAGTTGAAACTGAAAAGACATCAGAAGCTTTGCTAAAGTTAGGACCAAAACCTCTGTATAATACAGGAATATAAAATGAAATGGTATTTGAATTTCAGCAACTATATTCTTTACTGTATTGCTAAAAGCCATTTTATAACTTGTCACCATACTTGGAATGTAGTTTAGTCTTTAAAAAAAATACGTAATGGAAAAATGTTAATCAAAAGTATGATAAACTATATAATCAAAGAGCCAATTAGCCTTGTGCTCCTCTTCAACAAGTATGTGGAAACGTACCCAATTATCTTGGAAAAAGCCAATTAAAATAAAATGAATAATCTAAATACCAAAGCTAAATATTTCATTTGATAATTACATTTCTCAAGAAACTATTGTTAACATAAACTGTGAAATACTATCGATCTGTCATGTTTGCAAGCACTATAGACACCACAGTTGTTCCTCCATTGCCTTTAGATGTACTGCAATTTGCATTAGCAAGTAATCAATGTGACATTAAACATGCCTGTTACTGGTAAGGCTCTTCAAACATCTGAACATTTGTTTTAGCCATATCAGAATAAAAATCAAGTTACAGCAACAAAAAGTCTTAGTCTTTTCATTACTGGAATTTTTAAAAAAGAAGAAATAATGATATAATGTGTGGCTTTATGGACATGGTTAGCAGCATGTGATTAAGCAGAACACGAACATATGTACAAGAGGGACAATAGAAAAGGGGTCCTTCTATTTGAAACATCCACATGCAAACTAGGCATAACTTCAATTTTACTACTGAGAGTGGATGAGTGTTAAAACTGTTCTGTATCAGCCATGAAAAAAGGAAAGGCACAGAATGGCTCTTTGCTGTCCGAGTTGCAGAAGGATACGGAGAGCAATGGGTACCACAGAGAAGTATACCTGTCTTAGAATCGCAAGGAGCACGATGCAATTCTTCATTAAGTAATTCTACTGAGCCTCCATGACCTAGATGGGATTAAAATGTCAGACTATGAAGACATTTACGACATCACTTACTGGCACACAAACAGGGGGGTGGATTTTTAGGTATGTGCAATTTAAACTTGAATGAAGTTGGCCCTTGGCTACATACAGCACAAATAACATAGATTAAAATGAACATGAGGCCTCAGCACAAGGACACCATGGTATTTGTCCAGTGTAGCCATGCTATCTTTCCCATTTGCAGACAATCAGTACCGGAATCGGGCCTTTTACAGCATGACAATGTCTCAAAGGAAGCCCACAATGATGAAGATAGAGGTTTGAATATACCACGCTGACAATGTCTAACCAAGCAATGTTAGTTGATGGATGAACTAGACCCTTAATTCCCATAGGCCACTAGTAACTACATATTGTTGGCCCACGGAATAATTTTTTAATATAACAAAATCACGTACTGAAAGATTTAACATGTGAAGGAGTTCCCTGCACTGCTGCTTTACCTTTTTGATCCACCACAGGCATGCCACTGTCAGAGACAGCGCCTGGTATAATCAAAGTAGGTGTTTGGTTTAAGCCAGTTTGGCAACTCCTATGTTCTTATGTATGCTCACAGACCAAACCAATTAATGGTTAGCTTCTTGTGAGGTTCGTCACCACAAGATAACAATCCAGTCCAAATTCTTATTTCTTAATACAGCAACTTGGGAAGCTAGAATATCACACTAGTAATGCTAATATAATTGTTCAAATACAATTTGTTTAAATTATCAAGTTTGCAGAGTTGAGAACAATAAAAATAGAACTGTGCACGTGCAGTTTTTATCCGACATTCTTAAGTACACAGATTCTGACAGACTTAGTCGTATAATCTCATTTTTTTGTGTGTGAATTCTCCAACTCACTCATTTCAATGAGCCAGAAACATGCAGGGAGATGCAGGAAAAGAGAGAGTTGTCTCATTGCCTAAGGTCTGCTGCCCTGGATAAATTGGATATCATTCTTGTCTTTGCCTCAAAATTCTAAAGTGATACTGAATAAGTCATATCAACAAAAATCTCCCAGGAAAAACAAATAATAGCCACACTTTCTAGACAGCTGATTTGGAACATCTATGATCTGTTCTCTAGTTTTTCCATTAATTGAAATTGAAATTGCACTGAACATAAGAGATACATTATAAAGATAAGTACTATAAGCTATAGGAGCTTTTTATTCCAAAACATAACACAAAAATTCATTGTTACTTTCACACTTCAAGCTTTGTGCATCCTTTCTCCCCTTTTAAAAAGAAAGCAGTGATGACCTTTAAACTTTCAAGACGAGTGGTATCAGAGTGGAATGTGTGGAAGCAAGTAAGATTCTGTAATGTCAGTTTACTATGGAATGATGGTTTAATCCTCAGAGCAAAATATGAATAAAAGTCTATACTTTGAACAAACAAGTCACATGAACACTTCTCATTTTTGGAACGAGATGGAGGCTGAGGTCCACTGAGACAAAAAGCACAGTGCGAACAAGTGATACATTACAAGGGATATTTACCAAGTGAGTGATAAACGATGAAAATAGCTGGTTCTTGATTCAGTCAAGTGCATGGCTTTTAATATCATTTTAATGGTCAAACATTAAATAAATATTTATGGAAAATGTCAGACAGGCATAGATATAGCTCCAGGGTAAGTGGGACAGGCTAAAAAAGTCAAATAATTTGGAACAGGGCACAGGAGATGTAAACGCCATGCTGACCATGTCAGCAAAGGAAGGAAAGGAATGGGTATCTTTGTCTTTCCCTCAGTAACATTGCCTGGTTTAAACTGATTGACACCACACTTTAAAGACAAAAACTAAAATCTAAGTCATAAAATCTTTCAAACTATCAAATTTGACTGAATTTTCATCCATTGTTTACTCCACCTGCAGCACACGAGACAAGGTAATAATTTATGATAATTATATGAAAATATACAATTAATATTCATCACCTCTCATTTCTCATCACTTTAGATGATCAGTAATGCAGAGTAAAAATGCTGTCAGATTTCTAATTGCTTTGTAATGGGCCTGAAATAGGGAAATCGTTAAAGACAAACAATCTGTCACTTGTCTGTTACCTTAACTATCTATCACTTAAAAAAACCCTCATTAAATACATTGCTAATGAACGACAAAAGACTGTACTCAGTGTGCCCAGATGTACCTTTTTAAACAATATTGTAAATTGCTTAAATAATTCCCAAGACGTTTTCAATCATTTTTGTGGAAATTTAATGGAAAACATATATTTTCAGTGCATGTTACATCTCATTTGTTCACATCATTATGACATTTAGTCTATCATATCCACATCTCCTGGGAGACAAAACTTTGTTTTTCTTTTTCCTGTTGACAAATCTGACCCAATTAGAACTAATTCTAGGACTTAACATTCAGCTCTCCTGATTGATCCGTTCTGGATCAATACATTGATCCTCTTCCAGTGATTTTTAATATCAAGATCAAAAAAGGAGTCTAGCATTACCAAAGTTGAACAAATTATTTTCTCTCTCACAGACAAAACAATCATTTCCAAGAGACAGAATTTGGAATCTTCACTTAGCCTGTTCTTTGAGTCAGCTGTCTACCATAGCTCTGACAGAAAACTTCATTTGGAAAAATAAATAAATAAATAAATAAATCTTCTGAATGTACTCAGCTGGTCAGAATGAAAACATTAGGCCATTGGCAAGACCCCAGTGGGAAATATTGTATCATTAGCTGCCATATTAGTTAATTGCACTTATTAATTTCCATATTAAAATTTGGAAAAAATAAAGAACAACTAGAAAAATGACTTAAGAGAAAACATCTAACTGTGCAAGACTTTAACAGACTCTATCTTGTATATTTAACAAAAAACAAAGATATAGTCAGTGCTTGTTTGTTTTAGTACATGTTGGATGCTAAAACACTACTGTGTAAGGCAAAAGAAGTGTTCTATATGGAAAGTAATTTTAGAAAAACCCGCCTTCTGATTTTCATATAACTTGTTCTTTTTTACATTCATCTCTTTTGTACACATATGTAGCAATATAAAACCAATGTAAACAAACAAACAAACAAACAAAAAACCTGCTTTAATAGTCTGTACAACATTTTGGAAAATACCAATTGTCTTCAGAAGTAAAAAAATAAATTTAAAAAAATCAAAAAGTCTGGATGTTTCAGCTGTTTCTGACAAGAATTAGATAAGAAGGGGCCCATTCATCATTTCCCTCATCTTTTATTATACTGGTAGTGCAGTTAATTTCTTCAAAAAAAAAATTTCTCCGTACTGCTATCACAACAAAAGACAATACTGTGTGTCAGTTCGGAAAAAAAAGCATCTATTAAAATGTTAAATATTCTAAAAAAGTTTTTTTATAAAAAGAACCTACACATGTATTATCTAACAATAAACAAGAGAAGAAAACTAATGAAATTTAAGTGTCCCACTCCAGTGAAATGAATAGATTAATAAATAGATTAACATCTCCTTGCATGTTGATTTAACGTATGTAAGCAACAAAAGAAGCCTGCCGACTTGGGTCCTGTACCTCCTGTACCTTCAAATTCTGGGACAGCAGTCCCAGACCTTCCGCATAATTTCCATGTCCATTTCCTTTCATCCCAGGCTTTCACGGTAAATTTCTCACACTTACCATGTCCTTACTTGGCTTTGTTTTGTCAACAGAAGGGGAAAAAAAAACAACAAAACCTATGGCTGGGTTTAACTATATGCTGGCTTACCAGGTGGTAGCTACCAAAAGGAATAGGTAGCAGTCTGGCCCTGCTCTCTCCTAAATACCAATTTGATTTTAACAGATCTTGGAGTAGCTTAACTTGGATATCTCTACCAATGAAAGATTACCAAATTGTCTGGAGACTAGTCAAGAGCTTCAGAAGTCATTACGACCAGACAGGACGACCAGCAAAGACCAGCCCTCACAACACCTCAAAATGTAACATCGAGAGGGGCAAAGTGACAAAAGGTCGCTTTAGTTCTAACACTGTGAGGAAAAATATTGTCAAAGAAGTACGCTATGTGCATCAAAGGTGTCAGGTGAACTGAGTTTGTGCCAGTATTGAGGTATTTTGCTAACCCTGGCTAGCAGCGTGTACAAACACCGCGGCTACGGCTTCCACCTAAGCTTTTTACAGACGAGGTAACATCTTCGCGTCATTAAAGGTACGTTTTATTTTTTAAAAAAGCTGTTTTTTTTTCATCAGAAGAGGACGGAGGACCTCCATCCCCCCCGTTTGGGCAGGTACTTCCCACAGGGACGCCCGCTGCGCGCACAGGCAGCCCAACCCGTGAGGCAGGGGCAGGGGCGGGAAGGCGAGGGGCGCCCGAGGCGCGCTCCTGAGGGGACAGCGGTGGCGAGGCGGGCACGGGGGCCGCTCGCAGGCGGCACCCCCGCGGAGCCGGGGGACGGACAGCCGCTGCGGCTCGCCCCCGGCCGGGGCCGGGCGCTGGGGGGCGGCCGGGGCCGCTACTTACTGAGCCCGCCGCGCAGCGCCAGCGTCGCCATGGAGACAGCGTCGGGCCCGGCCTGGGCTCCGCTTCCTGCCGGTGCCTGTGCCGCTGGTGTCCGGGCGGAAACAAGGCGAGGAGGGCCCCGCCGCGCCGCCCCCGCCGCTCTCGGGAGCTGTTTCCTGACGGGCGAGCGGCGCCGGGCACCGGCAGCGGGCGCGGAGGGGCCGGAGGCGCGCGGGGC